>NXHD01000014.1:0-184494 GCA_002893725.1 Metschnikowia torresii | reverse complement strand
TGGACTGGCTTCGGTGTGGACCAGTTGCCCGTCAAGGAGAGCATCGAGTACATCTACCTGCATCTCGAGAAGGAGGATCTGTAGATCAGGAAGATCAACGACGTCTGATGGACTGAATAGCATTGATACACACGAAATAGAACCACCACGCTAATCCGCCAGGACATTGGCCTGTATCATCACTTCGGCAGAAGCCGGTGCTCCTAGCATTTATTAGGAACGGAATGTCATTTTCACCAAAACACCCAAACCTCTCGGAGGCGCCGGGGCCGCTTTTCTACGAGCTTTCACAACAAGGCAATAGCGTTGTTTTGAGTGTATAATGTCTGTAGCAGCGAATTTATGCCACTAGATCGAGAAAAAGATTCCCCAGCAGCTTATCACCATTGCTGCCCTGCCTACATGATGCGCGCTCTACATAGTGTGGTGGTGGAACTCCACAATGCAATCACTTTGTTCCTCCGGTGATTTGTACCCTTTCATGAGACGACAAACACTCTTCTCCACCAAAAGATCAGCAAGACTCATGACGACACTCTCACAGTCCAAAAAAGCACCCTCCTTCGCCGCGGCCTTGACCCCGGACGTGCTCACCAAACCAGAAGCAATTTCCGCCACCACGAACCCAGCAGTCTTCAAAACGCCTCGCATACTCAAAGAGGGCGCCTTCTCGTTGACGTTGCCCGAGCCAAGAAAGGAATATCAATACCTCACATCGTCGGCACCCGCGTTGGCGGACTTGGGGCTCCTGGAGTCTGAGGTGGACAGCACCGAATACCGCCGCATAGTCAGTGGCGAAATCTACCAGGACGAGGATTTCCAGGAAAAAGGGTATCCCATGCCCTATTCACAAGCCTACGCAGGCTGGCAGTTTGGGCAATTTGCCGGCCAGCTCGGCGATGGGCGTGTTCATTGTTTGTTCGAAATGGACAAAGCTCCAGGAACTGCGCTGGCGCTGTGTGGGCGCAATCGCAAGGTTTACGAGTTGCAGTTGAAGGGCTCGGGCCTCACGCCGTTTTCTCGCTTCGCAGATGGTAAGGCCGTCTTGCGCTCCTCCATCCGTGAATACATCATTTCTGAACACTTGAATGCCGTTGGGATCCCCACCACCAGAGCGCTCTCGTTGACATACCTCCCCAAGACGCTTGCACAGCGTCACGGAGCAGAGAAGTGTGCCATTGTCAGCCGCTTCGCAGAGCTGTGGATCAGATTGGGAACGTTCGACCTATATCGCTGGAGACACGATATCGAAGGCATTCGCAAGCTTTCAGAATACATCATCAAAGAGCTCTTCACACTAGATGATGGAAGCCAGTTCACCTTTTTCAAGGAAACCATGGAAGCTAATCCGAACCTCGTGGACTTAAACTCTGCTGTTATAGGCACCCTTACAGACTTCGACAAGATGTTTTTCGAGATTGTTGTCCGCAATGCCTCCACGACCGCCATCTGGCAAGTCTACGGGTTTTTGAACGGTGTTCTCAATACCGACAACACCTCTGTTTTGGGTCTCTCCATGGACTTTGGTCCTTTCTCTATCATGGACCAGTTTGACCGCAACTACACTCCAAATTCCGAGGATCACTCCCTCAGATACAGCTACACAAATACACCTTCCTCTATTTGGTGGAACCTCACAAGACTAGGTGAAGACCTCGCCCACTTGATCGGAGGCGGCCCAAAATTGATAAACGAGCCCAGACTACTCGCTGGCCATTTCGATCAAACAGAGGAAGATGAAATCGTCAAACGGGCAGGAGCCATTATTGAGGCAGGAGGAGAAATCTACAAGTACGTGTTTACCAAAAAGTACGTTGAAATGTTTTTCAAGCGTTTGGGCTTGCTGCAAGATCTCATTTCTGTACAAAATCCCGACGAACAAAACGAAGATCTAATCACCCCATTGTTGTCAATGCTTCGAAAGGTCAGATGTGATTATAACAAGTTTTTCGTCACTTTGCAGACTGCCGACCCCGGCAATTCCCTGTTCAATCCCGAAACGTTCGCCGAAAGCATTTTGCAGAAGAACGTTAGTGAGTCAGAGGATTACGACACTGAAGAGATTAAAAAAATGATCAAGGATTGGATTAAAACATATCAGCAGTATATCTCAAAAGGTGGCTATAATAAGGAAGCCAGTGCATCAGTCAATCCAGTATTTTTGCCTAGGAACTGGATTTTGGATGAAGTTATTGAGTTCACCCAAGATAGCAGGGCAGATGACTTGTCCTATTTAAAAAAGTTGGAAAAAATGGCGTTCAACCCTTACGACAGAAGCAAATGGGGTGACGATCTCAAAGAATTAGAGGAGAAATGGATGGTCCAGGGCGATGCGGAGGAGAAGCAAGTCATGGCGCAATGCTCCTGCTCTTCTTGAAGCCTCTTAACATAGGCAATTTTACGATTTAACTTTAGATGATTCTGAATTCAAACTATTTCATGCTTGCAGCTCACTTAGAGTGAGATTTGATGGCGTCATTATAGCCCTTTTCGAAAGCCTCTTGGGCTTGCTTTTGGCCCTTGGAATCCAACTTAGCGATCTTAGCATCAAGGGTGGTGTCACCAGTAGTGAAAGCGCCAGAAGAGTGACCACCAGTGCGAGGGGTGGAATGAGAGCCAGAAGCAGACTTGCCGTGTGAGTCATCAGCGCCAGTGGCATAGTTGCCAGAGGAGCTGTGGCCGTGGTCCTTGTCAGCCTTCTTGTGCTCGTAGGCCGTGCCAGCAGCAGCACCACCTGCACCAGCAGCGCCTACAGCGGCAGCGCCGTGAGCGTGGTCGTTCTTGGTGGAGTCGTAGTCCTTGCCGTGATGGCCAGTTGAAGAGTGAGTGCCCTTCGATGAAGAGTCCTTGCCAGAGGTGCCGTAAGTGGAGGCATTTGGAGCACTGGCCTCAGCACGAGTACCGGGGATACCAGTAGTGCCAGATCCAGACTTGCTATGCTTGCCATACTCGTAAGCGCCAGCGCCAGCACCGGCGGCATCTGCTGCACCGGCAGCAGCGGTACCATGGCCTGAATGAGAGCCACCACCTGGAGCAGAAGTGGAGGTGCCGTAGTCGCCCTCGCTCTTGCCGTATCCAGAGCCAGTGGTACCATAGTTGCCCTCGTTATAGCCAGAGCCAGACTTGCCATAGTCGCCCTCGGTCTTACCGTAGCCAGAGTCGGACTTGCCGTAGTCACCCTCGGTCTTGCCGTAGTTGGAGCTTCCCGTGGTGCCTGCGGCACCGATGGTTCCTGCAGCTCCAGTGGTTCCTGCAGTTCCAGTGGTGCCAGCACCTCCAGTTGTGTCGTTGGTGGCGTTCTTGTCACCAAGGAGCTTGGAACCGACGCCCTTCTCGGTACCGGACAAGTTCTCTCTGCCCATGGCTTGACCAGCCTTTTGATCGTATTCGTCACTGTACTTCATGACATTGGCCTTGTTGATGTTACCCTTCTTATATTGGTCCATAACTTCGCCGGAAACATTCTCCTTGCCAATGGCCTTACCACCGGCCTTGTCGACGTCGCTCACGTGCTTGTTGCTTGAAAGCTTGCCTTGAATCTTGTCTGCGAATCCCATGAAGTGTTAATTGTCAATAGATGTTTCGTGAGTCAATTGATGTTTTGTGTGTCAATTGATGAATAGTGTAAAGGGGTGAGGAAGGGGCGGCATTACCCCTCTTATAAATATGTCAGTGCACAGCAATCATGGGTGCAAAATGCGTTGCTCGGATGATCGCGACACCAATTGGAAAATGAGCCACACGAGGGTATACTGCACGCAGGGAAGCATGCTTATGAGCCCGTAGGGGCATGAGAGTATAGGTCACCACATTGCTGGCGAGGAGGAATGTGAAATCTACAGTGCTGTGATGTAATGCCACCTCGGAAGTGTTCTTCCAAGCCGCGTGGAAGCCCATGGAAGCCGAAGTGACGTACCGAATAACACTCTGCCGCCATGCATCAATCGCGAGCACGGTCATGAGGCAAGTAAAAAACGAACACCCGTTATAATACATAAGCCCTAATCCAAAAGTTTGACGTAATTCGAGGGGCAGATGCCCACCTGGCCGGTGGACCTACGTGCTTGCCACCACTTGCCGTCGATGTCATCCACGTCCAAAATTTCGTCTTTGAGGAATGACAACTCGTTGATGTCTTCAGGGTTGGCGTCGTAGCTGTACAAGGCCTTTGCTTTGTATCTGAACGTTGTGACAGGAACCGCGAAGTCGTTATGGTCTTCCTCTTCCACCGGATCGCTGATGCTATTGTACACCGTGTTTCTTTGGTTGGTGCTGTTGACGTTGGTGTTGGAGAAATTCTCCAAGCCGTTCAACTGCGAGGAGGACATGTAGGCAGATTTGTTGTTTGTGAGTTGCGAGTTGCGAGACTCGCTCATGGGGAACGCCTGGGAGGCGGAGCGAGGCATGGCAAGCTCGTCGTGGACGTCGCTCTTGTTGATGGTGGGTGGCAATTGGCCGTGGACGCCGTGGTGCTTCAAGGAGAACGAGTCGATGAACTGGTTGGTGGGCGACTCCGGGTGACCACCAAAGTAGACGATCCAAAGGAAGTTGACCATGGAAAGAAGAATGCAGCCCGCAGCACAGGCCAAGTCGGACGAGGAGTCGGATCGATAGATCAACGTGTTGATGGAATTTGTGGTATACACAAATGCGACGGCCAAAAGGCCGACCAACGTGAACTTGTACAACTCGATGGTGTTGTTTAGATAGAGCACCAAGATAGCAATTATCAAGAGGAGCTCATAGATGATCCCCCACCAGGTGAAGCGCAAGTACGTGGAGGAGGCGCCCGCGGCTGCTCCAGCCAAGGCGATGAGCCACGCGATGGCGGCGAACGAGATTGTGCTGATGGCGAACGGATCGCTGCTGAAATTGGAAAAGCGAAATGTCATGATGTGGTGTGAATGGCTAGAAGCGCAGGGATGTGAGGGGAGAATTGGCGAAAAGGGGTTCGGGAGAGACGGAGCGGGTTCGGACAAGCTCCGAGATATTGGGTGCTGGAGCAAGATGGAGCGAGATCGGGCCGAGCAACAACCAACACGGCGATGGAAAGAATACGGTGGATCTAAACAAATCAACAAAGAAAAAAAAGCTGGAGAAGAGCGCGCTTGGTGCTGCATGGACGCGAATCGAGGTGGGCCAGGCCCACTGCGGCCTCGAGATCGCGATCTCATTTTGGCCCGCAGCGCGATCGCGCTGGTGCGGCTACCCAGATGGACGGAGCTGAAAACAGACAAAGAACTGAGGAAAAAAGAGTTGGAATCGAAAAGTAAGGGAGCAAAGAAAAGATCAAAGAAAAGAGAAGATAAAAGAAAGATAGAAAGAAATGATAAAAAGAAATAAAAAAAGAAAAAAAGAAAAAAATAGCCTTCACCAGCCTTCTTAGCCACACGAGCCATCCTGAGCCATCGGGTCCCACCGGGCGCCATCAGCCAAAGTCAAGCCGAGCGAAAGACACCAAAATATGACCGAGAGCGTCACGGGTCCAGAGTGTTTGTTCTTTTTCTTTCTCCTTTTATTCTTTTTATCCTCTCATCGATTTTTGTTCTCGGCTTCTGTCCTATTTCCATTCTCATTTTCTGTCCTTTTCCATTCTCAGTTTCGGTCCTTTTTTCCGTTTCTCCTATCTAAATACTGACAAAATAACTGCTCTCATTTCGGAACTCGCGGAGCCGCCAATGACACCGGCGCCCAAAACATCCAAGATAATTTGCTCATTTTTGCCGAGACTATAGGCTGGAGATAAATATTGCACGGCGGATTTCACGGATGTTCACCTCCGTGAAAACCTCCGTCTTTAGTGTGAGGCATTTTGTGCTTCCGACTTCAACCGTCAGCCGCAACCAAGAGCCGCACCGTCGGTGTTCCGGGCGCTGGCGGTGGATTTCTTTGATTTTTTTTTCTCTTTTTTTCTTCTTTCTTCTTGCTTCACTTTCGATCTGCTTGTTTTCGTTCTCTGTTCCTTTTTCCCATCTTTCTGTCTTTTGCTAGGTCCTTTTGGCCCTGGCCACCGTTTTTTTCCGGTGCGGTACCTCTTCTCCAGTTAACCGCGGGGCTGCGCCGCAGAAGAAACATGACCACATTACGAGGGTGCGATCTGACCAAAGAGGAAACGAGAACCTCCGATTTACATTACGGATGCCTGGCCCTGGCCGTGCACTATAAAGACCCACGGGAGGTTCCTTTGGTACCGCTCCACACAATCATGATCAGAACTTTCCAAGCGACTCGCTATAATAGCCTCAAGATCGCATCGCGTCATTTTGCATCCAGACGCCTCTTGGATGTGAAGACAAAAGTGATTGCAAATGACGATGTCATTAAAAACGACGACAACAAGTTTGTCACCCATCCGGCCTTCCCCCACGAGCGCTGGACCGACGAGGACTGCGCCAATGTGTCGTTTCTACATCGCCCTCCAAAGTCCACGTTGGACACCATCGCCTACAGAAGCATGAACTTCTGCAAGAGCTGCTTCAACTTCGCCACAGGCTACAAAAAACCCGCCACTCCTGAAGAATGGGAGCACGGTTTCAGGGGCACACGTTGGCAAATGTCCGAGAACAAGTGGCTCACCAGAGTCATCTTTTTGGAGTCCGTCGCAGGCGTGCCCGGAATGGTGGCCGCCTTTCTCCGCCACTTGCACTCGTTGCGTTTGTTGAAGAGAGACAAGGCCTGGATCGAGACTCTCTTGGACGAGGCCTACAATGAGCGCATCCATCTTTTGACCTTTATCAAGATCGGCAACCCTTCTTGGTTCACCAAGATGTTCGTCTACATCGGCCAGGGTGTGTTTTGCAACATGTTCTTCTTCCTCTACTTGCTCTCTCCCAGATACTGCCACCGGTTCGTGGGGTACTTGGAAGAGGAGGCTGTCAGCACCTACTCGCACTTGATCAGGGATTTGGAAGCCCGCAAGTTGCCAAAGTTTGATGGCATCAAGGTGCCCAAAATTGGCCAGGACTACTGGCCAGAGCTCAACGAAAACTCCTCCTTCTTGGACTTGGTCCAGCGTGTCAGAGCTGACGAGTCCAAACACAGAGAAGTCAACCACACGTTGGCCAATTTGAACCAGAAGTCCGACCGTAATCCCTACGCAATGCACATAGAAGGCGTCGATAAGCCCCAGCCATCGATTGGCTTGGACAAGAACCAGCGCGCCAGCTGGGAGAAGGACGATTTGATCTTGTAAATATATTTATTACACATTGTTTCTTTCTGATCTCGTTCTCTATACGAGCGTCCTCTATGTTTTTTAGTGCGTGGCGCCCAAGAAAATGGTGGCGCTCAAGCAAACTATCATCACAGCCACTCCCCACACGGAAAGTACCAAACCACCGTACTTGCATGCTTTTTCCAAATTGTTGAGCGATGCGGACCCATCCAACGGCTTGATCAACATGTACCCAAAAAGTCCAGGTAGAATGAACGAAATAGAAGTGGAACCGGTAGAGCCGACAAACGCCAACACGCGCGCCAATGACTTGACAGTGATAGCCACAAGGTACGCTGCAACCACAATAACGGCCGTGATGGCGTAAAATTTGCTCGTTGTCAAAGGAACAATGATTGGATCGTGACCGTCGGTATCCTGTGCGCCTTCCATGGGGGTCGTGCTCACAAAGGACTCGTCGATGGAGCTGTTAACTCCATCATCGTTGATGGGCTCGTATCCACCGGAAGTGACATTGGTGTTCCGCAATTTCCAGCCAGACTCGACTCCATGGCGAAGAAAGTAGATGACATGGTTGACAGAGCCCCTGCATGGGTGGCATTGCAAAGGAAATGAAAGCGAGACCATGATCACGATACAGAGCCGGCCAATGAGCGAGGCAACTGAGTCACGAGGATACATGCTGATGATGTTAGCGTTCACAGCATCTCCGAAAGTCAAATAGCCCAACACGCCAACCACCGTGTACGAGATACAGGCCGTAGCAATGGCGTTGCGGATGATGATGTTTGACTGTCTAGTCTGCGATCCGTCGGTGTCGTTCGACTTGAGCTCGTTGATGATTGCAAACATGTTTTGGTGACACGTGTAGGCAAACACGAAAACGGGAAACGACGACAAGGTCAGCTTCCAAGAAACAGGTCCAAAGTATTGCACGGTTCTTTCGGGGATCTTGTCGAAGAAGTAGTGTTCGATCACAAGGCAGATCAAGTAGATGACGGACGCGAGCGCAACAATGCTGGTGTACTTCAACGAGTCAAGTTTTTTCAAAAAACTCAAGGGTGCCACGATGAAAACCATAAACAACGTGATCCAGAAGTTTCTCACCAAGAGCATGGAGTCGTCGGCAACATTGAGGCTTTCCATGATCTTGGGCATCAAGTCTCCGATGATGACAAGGTAGGATACACCAACACCAAAACACTTGATGGCAATGGCACCGTCAAAAATGATCGAGAGCTGTGGATACGTTAGCTGACAGAGGCTGAAGTAGGACACTGCATCCTGCTGTTGTGTGTACTTTGCAACCTTGTTTTGCAAGTAAAGCCCAAAAGCAGAGGTGATGGAGCTCCACACTATGAGGAAAACACCAAAGAGGAGCCCGTTGCATTTGAGCCCGTAGGGCATGGCCAAAATGCCAGCACCAATGATGGTGTTCAAAAGATTGATCGACGCTGAGCGAATTGTGGCAGTCCCCATGGTGATCAGGTTTCAAATACAATCAATGTTATCGTATTTCAAGTGAGGTGAAGCAGTACACCACGAACATAGATAACACAGCCCACCGACTTTCTAGGTGGGCCAGGCAAGAAGGCAAAAAAATTCCTATATAGAGCGGCGTATGGCCGGACAATCCTACGCCCAGGTTTACGGATTTGAAGCTGCATATCAATATACTAACACGTTCAGAAGATGTACCATCCCAACAACAAGGCAATGATAATCAAAATGAGGGCAAATGGAATGGACACTCCACTCACTGGCTCAGGCACCGTCGACTTCTCTTTGACGGCCTCGTTGGAGTCCAACTTCTCGGACAAGCTGTTGATCTTGTTGGTAGCCTCGTTCAAGTCACTCTCCAGGTCCTTTGGAACAGTGTCCTTGCTGTCGCTGCCGAGCAAAGTGGTATCTTGGAGAGTGGTGTCAGCGACAGGGGCTCTGGACGTGTTCTCGTCTTGCACGACGCTCTCGTTGACTGTAGCGTTGCCGTTCTGGGTGGTGTCCGAAGCACGGAGCGGGGTATTTTGGGTGGCGTTGGCAAAGCTGGTGTCGTCGATGTGCGATTCGTCTCTGGCATCGTCCTCAATGATGAAGTTGACTCTCAATCTCTTTTGGATGCCCTGGGAGCCGTGGGCCTCTTGCAATGCAGCCCAGTTCTCGGCCACCTTGGATGGGTCGGTCAAGTTTGGACATGGGCAAGCAACAATCAAAAACTTGTCCTTGCACTTGTAGTCTTTTGGCAAGGGCTGGGTGAAGCCTTGAAGAATGATGGAGATCGTAATGGTCTCTCCTGGAGCAACAATGCTTGCGTTGGGTCTGACGCAGTACAACTTGGCAGCAGTGGTCTTCACTTTGTAGGCCAAGGGCTCAGACGTAGTGTTGGTCAAAGTCAAATACTCCGCCGAAGGTTCGGTGAAGGTACCTGGAGGTTAGTAAACGAACTAACAGAGCGCCATGCTCGTCCATTGGCCTGCGCCCATGTGCCCCTCGCGGACCATGAGCACTCATCAGGGCCGAGCCCCATGAGCCGGACAATGCGTTGCAATTTTGTACAGTGGGTCTCGTTTTCATTGTGGAGCCGGCTGTGGCCAGCTTAGAGTGGCCTAGAAGGGTTTGGCTTGAGTCGTGCCAGGTCACCAAAACAAACATAACATGTTACGTGTAATGAACGAGCAGGGGCGCAATCCGGTGGCGGAAAGTTGAGCCGAGCGCACAAAAGGCGGACGGGTGGAAAACGTACCTCTATAGGTCAAAACACTAGGAGAAACTTCCATTTTGCAAGATGAATATTGAAAGAAAAGGTGGAGGTGAGGAAGTTGTGAGTGCGAATTCCGAAACCTCGAAGGAAAAAATGAGGCTTACGCATCGAGCAGGACAGGCTGAGGGAGATAACAGCGCTATGCGCCGGCCAAAAGCTGGCCAGCCATGCTGGCCGCCACCCAACGGCCTTTTAGCTTGAGGGCACAGCAGATATGGGGCCAAAGCATCGGCATCAAAACGCTGGCGATGAGCTCGGCACGCATTAGTAGGGGTGATCAACAGCTACTCTTCACATGTCAGCGCCGATGGCAGAACTAGGTCGGCTGGCCCGAATTTTCTACGGGGCTAAAAAAGCCGGTTTGCGGCGGCGTCTATTGCCCAGTCCGTTATCACCGGCCGTATAATTTTGGGCAGTGTAATTTTGGGCAGTGTAATTGTGGGTAGTGAGATTGTGGGCAGTGTGACCACCGGCTGTGCTGATTACCGTGTCCGGCAAACTGTGCTCTTTGCCGACCCGTACCTATGTACACCGGCCTAGTAGTCCTCACCCTTGGAAACCACTTCCTTCTTGTGGGGATGCAAAAGAATCGTGTGCTCAAACTGTGCGGTGTACGAGCCCGTAGTGTCCACCAATGGTGGGTAGCTCTCCACCACGCCAGCACGCACCAACTGGTTCAAGGCCAAAAGATACTTCTCCTGGCCGGCTCTCTCCAAGTACCGGCGGCACCACGGCAACGTACCGAAATTATCCTGGATGGCCTTGCTGAGCTCTCTAGCCTTGCCGGGCACCGAGACGCTCTCCATTCCTGGATTCAATGCATAGTGGGAACACTCACCTTGTGAGATCACGTATCCCTTACCGGTGGTGCCGAACGTCTCGATGGCAAATGTCTCGCCCTCCTCCATCTTGGTCATGTCTCCGTTGGCAACGATGGGCACGGTCTTGCCCGAGTGGATGACGTAGTCTCCGATGTTGTGTCCGTTCAAGTTTCTGATGCATTTGATAGGGTACGTCTTTCCGTCAAGTTCCATCTCATACGACTCCATCACTTCCTGGACGGCCGCACCAATATCATTCAATCTGACGTCAATGCCGGCCTCCTTGACACCAGTATAAGTAGCCTCACGCACGGCGTTCAAGAGAGGATCGTACTTTTCTTCAAACGCGAGCGTGAACGCAGAGTCCACAATGTGCCCATTGACATGAACACCAATGTCGACCTTCATCACATCCTCCTGCTTCAACAGCATTCTGTCCGTCGAGTTGGGCGTGTAGTGAGCAGCCACATGGTTGAGCGAGAGACCGGTCGGAAATCCAATACCCAGCTTCAATGTGTGGTCGTTGCCAACGTGGCCTCTGATTGAATTCTCAATCAAGTCGGCAATTTCAAGCATGCTCATTCCAGGCTTGATCTCCTTCTGTGCCTTGGCTCTCACCCTACGGTGAATTTCGGCACCCTTTCTGAAGTCTTGCCAATGATTGTTCTGCTGTCTGTCCAAGTACCTCTTCTCCTCGTCGGTCACACGGTAGCTGTTCACCTCCAAAGGGTACTCCATCCACTCTCCCTCGGGGAAGACTCCGTCGGCATATGAGTTGTCAATGGTGACGACCTTCTTCTTTTTGCTCTTGCTCTTCTTCTTTTTCTTTTTCTTCTTTTCTTGGTCTTGAGCATCTTCGGCTGCTGGAACAGCATCCTCAGCAGCAGTGGTCTCTAAGCTCAAGTTTTCCACTTTCACTTCCAGGACATCTCCATCTTGAATTGGCTCCGACATGGTTATTTTACAACTCAGCTCTTCTCCTCCTTTTTTTCGTTACCTGCTTGTATGGTCATGTGACCGTGGAAAGGAAAGCGATAGCCCCTCAGCGGCCCGTCCAAAAGAAATACTAGAATCGCAACATTTACACTACTTATCAATAAGAGAGTAGAGAATGTCTCTTGCGTTCCACTCGCTCGTGCAGAGTGGCACCTGTGCTCAGCTATCGAACTCTCGAGGTTCGCAGTATTAATGTTTCTATTCAGTATTAACTCCGTTCAAGAAGTGTCTTAATTATCGAAAATTATTGAGAAGACACAGTGCCTGCCTAGTCTTTCTCATGGTCAACGGCTGACGATCCAAACAACTCTGCTTTGTCGAAATTGATCATCTTGCCGTCTACCGTTGTCCTTGCAACTGGGTGCATCTGGCCCTGTAAATCGGGAGTTTTTAGAAGCGTCTTGCCTAGAAGCGAGCCACCATGTGCTGCGGCAGTTCCAGGCGATGGCGTGAAAAAGTTCACGTAGTCGTTCATGTTGAACCCTGCGGGCGTCAACGCCAAGCCGGCAGAGGGTAATGCGCTTCCTGGAATGGCCAAGTTGCCATACACAGATGGGGTCAGTTTGTTCTGAGGGGTCTTGGCTGTGGATAATAGGTTTCTCTTGGGCGTCAAGGGCGGTGGAAGAGCCATTAAGTTGCCCGCAGAAGATGAAGGTTTGGAAGTGAAGTCTGCACCCGCAGAGGCAGACTTGGGCGTTTGCCCGTATGGTTTAGGCACCGAAGGTGATGTTGCAAGGTACATGAGCAAATCCGCACCCTCCTCATCATTGTAGGCGCTGTCTCTGCCCGGTTGGGTTGGCGTACGGAGCAACTGCTTGGGCGAAGTGAGCTGCTTCTTTGGCAACGTGGGGGTTGTCTGGGTTTTGTTCGTGTGGCGCTCGTTCTGCGAGTTCATGGTGAGAACCGGAGAGGGATGCAATGCATTGATCTTTGGAGGCGTCAGGGGCAACCGAATGGCCTCCAATACCATGTGGCGGTCGGCCGGACGCGATAGCGACGAGCTGGAGCTGCGGCGCTTCTTCGTGGGGGAGTCGTTGATCTCCGTCAAGGCCTCGGAGTCAAGCGAGTCCTTTCGGGCCTTAAGCGGGGATTCCGTGTCGAACTTGTTGACCTGCTTCAACGGCGAGCTGGAGAGAAACACGGAGGGCTTGGTCAGTGTGGGCAGCTTTCGATTGGGCGAGTATAAGCTAGGCAGCAGGGTCAACAGAGGAAGCGCGCCGCTGGCCGCGTGATGCTTCCATTTGTAGTAGTTCTTCAACGGGCTGGACTTTGGGAGCGATGTCTGCGAGGAAGGCGACTCGCTCGGCAACTTGCGGGAAGACGTGGCGGTGGAGCCCAACAGCTGTTTGGCGGTCACGGAGGCCTTGGAGAGCTTTTTCTTGAGCTCCTTGGCGATTTTCTCCAACTCATCCTTTCGCAACGGCGTTTTCGCCTTGCGGGCGCCCAATTGGTCGTCTTTCAGGTTTGGCGTCACGGCAGACCCGCCGGCCGGGTCGGCGTCCGGCGAGTTTGCGTTCTGGCTGGTCCTGAGCGTGTTCATCGGGGGCCAGGCGGTGTGAATGGGGACAGGAGAGCGAGAGACAGGAGCCACGGAAATTGCAGGCGGGTAGGAGGGAGAATGAGACACAGGCCCGAGGCAAAGGTTCGGGCACAGTGTTGGTCGAGATGGTGATGGGAGGGCCGGGCAGTAGGAGGCAAGGCCGGCTAATAGTGTGGGTGGTCAGGGCAATAAGTGTGGTCAGAAAGAAAAAAAAAATTGAGGACGTGTGAGGCATAGAGGTGTATTCCTTCATCGAGATAAAATGGCAGGGAAGACGCGACTCGCATGTCAGGGGCCAGTTCCGGGCACCTAGTAGGGCCGAAAGCAAGCAAGCGAACGGGTGGGCACAAAAAACAAAAGCGGATTTTTTGGCGTTCTGGCTCGGCATCGAACTGGTTCGGCCAAGCGGATTCTGGCCTTGGTTTTTGGCGCCTGTTCCTCGTGGTCGGCCCAAAAGCGCCAGGCGGACCCGTGGTGTGCGGCGGAAATTACGGCGGCTCTGCGGCAACTCGAACGGGCCCGCGCACCGAGGCCAGAAATCTTGCTCTTGGGCCGTTTTTTGGAACGCGGATTTTTTTAATTTTCTTTTCATTTGTTTTTTTTTGTTTTGTTTTGTTTTGTTATCCATTTGTCTTTCTCCGTTTTTATCCTTCTCTTTTGCCTTTTTTTATTTTTTTGGGAGGGCGTTTGGTAAGTTTTTGGCTGAATTCTTCATGCCTGTCGGAAGTGTCTTTCTCGCATCCCGCGCGGGCCGCACCTGATAGGCCGTCCGCTGGCTATGGATGCTCTTGGCCCTATAGGTTGCGGCCGGCACACGGAACGTATGGCTGGTAACTGTAGAGATGTGGAAATGGGGCGGCGAGAATGAAAATTGTTTTGTTTTGTTGTTTCAACCGCCCTCTTCTCCATTCTGTCCATCTTCTTCTTTCTTCCTCCTTTTCTTCTCTTCTTTCGTCGTCCTTTCTCTTCTCTTCTTTCTTCTGTTATCTTCTTCGGCCACGCGTCTCGGGCGGCGCCGGGGCCCGCGCGGCGCCTGCCGAGCATCGCCATCTCAGATAGCCCCTCCTTTTCTATATAGTCTCCCCGTATCAGCAGCGTCAGCTAGTGCGGCCAATTCTCCGAACTGCAGCATGGTGCCTCCCTACATTGCTCCGCTCATTGCGGCCATTGTGCTCTACAACGCCGTAAGTTTGGGGCTCTCTCGCTTCTTCCTCGTGCCCCCCTCAGGCTGGAAGGAGAAAATCCAGCACGTCATCAACCATGAAAAACCAATCTACCTCCAGAGCCGCTTCAAGCGCTCCAGCTTCCGCCGCCGCTTGGTCACCGCCAGCAAGCAGCCCTCGTTCTACACCAACTTCGTCAATAACAAGTTGAAAATCTGCCCCGAAGACTACACCGACCACGGCGCAGACTTCCTAGCCAAAATGGCCATCAGAGATCCCAACGACCCTCGCCGCAAGCTTCTCCATGGCTTTTTTCACCCATACGCCAATAATGGCGGCGGCGGCGAGAAGGTTTTGTGGCAAGCCGTGCTGGCAACCTTGTCCGAAAGCGAACGCAACATCGCCGTCATCTATACCACCAACCTGGACGCAGAGCCGCTCGCCATCATTGCCAAGGCGAAAGCAAAGTTCGACGTGCAAAACCTTGACGAGCGTCGTATCGTCTTTGTTTATTTGCGCAGATTCGCCAAGCTCATCGATAGCGCCTACTGGAAACATTTCACCTTGGCGGGCCAGCTCATAGGCGCCTTTTTCTTGACCTTGGAAGCCATGTATGAGTTGAGTCCTGACATTTGGATTGACACCATGGGCTTGCCTGGAGGATACTACATTGTCTCTTTGATCCTTAAGATCCCGTTGGTCGCTTACGTGCATTACCCTATTATCCAGAACGACATGTTGGAGAAGTTGAAGTTCAGCAGCGGCGCTGACGAAGCCAAGGCCAGCCTGTTACTCTCTGACTTGAAGCGAACCTTCAAGTTCTTTTATTGGACGCTCATGTACTACATTTATGCTTACTTGGGCTCTTGTGTCGATCTCGTGTTTGCCAATGGTACCTGGACCTACCGCCACATCAGCGAGATCTGGTTCATGAACCCACCCAACAGAATCGTCACCCTCTATCCACCCTGCTCCACCGAACACTTGGTATCAGGGCACTCTGGCTCTGCCACCAGAACAAACAACTTGCTATACATTGCTCAGTTCCGCCCAGAAAAGAGACACGCCCTCGTTCTAGAACAATTCAGCGCTTTCTTGAAGGGTGTTGGGGAGGAAAAAATGCAGGTGGGGAACATTCCATCCATAACGTTTTTGGGCTCGTGCAGAACCAGTGATGACACTGCAACACTCGAGAGTTTGCGGGACTTGGTTCAGGAAATGGATTTGGTGGATTACGTCAAGTTCGTGGTCGACTGCTCATTCGAGGACGTGAAAAAGAACCTTGCTACGCATCGTTTTGGCCTCAATGCAATGTGGAATGAGCATTTCGGCATTGGCGTCGTCGAGTATCTTGCTTCCGGAGTAGTGCCTATTGTCCATGCTTCGGCTGGACCGTTGCTCGATATCTTGCGTGTTGATGAACCGTCGACTACGTGGCAGAATGAGCTAGGCTTCTTTTTCAAGTGTGCTGAGGATCCTGATCTTGCAGAAAACTTAAGCAAAGAGGACCACAAGCTCGAAACGGGTGACGAAACATGCAAGTTCCCATCGCTTGGAAAGCTTTTACGGACCATGTTTGTGGAGCAGCCTGACGTGATTTCACAAGAATCGCTTGGGCGGAAGACTACTTTGGGAGCAAAACTCATGGCCGAGAGATTTTCAAACGATGCTTTCACGGAAAAGTGGGTGAAGTGCATGGGCATTATCGCCAGTCTCGAGGTGGATTACCGAGAGACGAAGAGAAATAAGGTTGATAAAGTGCATTGAGTGCCACTGCGTGGCAGTGTATCTCTACATGCCGACGCGCGTCTCCATTGTTTGGGCCCTGGACATGTGCCGTGTATAAGTTGACACACTGGGCGTGTAATCGTCTTTGAAAGCCGAGATCCCCGCTTCTTGTACTTATCATTTGATCGATGCAATTGAACTTACCGTGCTATGTAGTTCGATCAGCAGGGGCCACCAAACCAGACGTGGTGGTCGTGCGCGGGCCAATATGATCCGACACTCGTGTTAAAAACTTCCAATACAATCCGATCTATAACGAGAGACCCCACCTCAAAATCCAGCACACACAATGAAGTTGGATGTGACCAAGCAGTTTTCAGTTCGCTCTGAAAGGGTGAAGGGGATTGATTGTCACCCTACTGAGCCCTGGATCTTGACCACATTATACAATGGAAAAGTTGAGATTTGGTCCTATGCCACGAACACCCTCGTGAATTCCATTCAGGTGACCGATTTGCCAGTGAGAGCTGGACGGTTTATTGCCAGAAAGAACTGGATTGTTGTCGGTTCCGATGATTTCCAGATTCGAGTGTACAACTATAACACGGGAGAGAAAATAACCCAATTCGAGGCCCACCCAGACTACATTCGAAGCATTGCTGTTCACAACACATTGCCATACATCTTGACATCCTCTGATGACTTGACCATTAAATTGTGGAATTGGGACAACAACTGGCGTTTGGAGCAGACCTACGAGGGTCACCAACACTACATCATGAGTGTCAACTTCAATCCAAAGGACCCCAACACTTTCGCTTCAGCATGTTTGGACAGAACAGTCAAGGTGTGGTCTTTGGGCTCTCCCACTCCAAACTACACTTTGATCGCTCACGACATCAAGGGGGTAAACTACATCGACTACTACCCACAAGCTGACAAGCCCTATCTTATTACCTCTTCGGACGATAAGACAATCAAGGTCTGGGACTACCAAACCAAGTCGTGTGTTGCTACTCTTGAAGGTCACTTGGCTAATGTGTCTTTCGCTATTTTCCATCCTGACTTGCCTTTGATCATTTCGGGTTCCGAGGACGGAACCGTTAGGTTCTGGAACTCCAACACCTTCAAATTGGTCAAGACCGTCAACTATGGTTTAGAACGTGTCTGGTGTGTGAGTATCTTGCAGAAATCCAACGCTGTTGCTGTTGGTTGTGACTCAGGATATGTCGCAATCAAGTTGGGTAACGAGGAGCCGATGTTTTCCATGGACAACAACGGTAAGTTGATTTACGCCAACAACTCCGACGTCTTCCAGTCTATTATCAGACCTAACCTGACCGAGGGCCTCAAGGACGGCGAGCTTGTCCCTTTGCAACAAAAGGATCTTGGCACAATTGAATTGTACCCTCAGTCTTTGGCCCATTCTCCAAATGGTAAATTTGCTGCTGTCTGTGGTGATGGTGAGTATCTCGTTTACACAACTTTGGCTTGGAGATCGAAAGCGTTTGGCAAAGCATTGGATTTTGCATGGAATACGCATGATCCATCTAATGCCACGACCTTTGCCATCAGAGAGTCGAAATTGTCCGTCAAGATCTTCAAAAACTTTCAGGAGCATGTGTCTGTTGATCTCGTTTACGAGGCAGAAAAATTGATTCCTGGAGCTTTGCTTTGTGTCAAGTCCGTCGGCCTTTTGTGTTTCTATGATTGGGAGACCGGTTCGCTCGTCAGAAGGGTTGATATCGAGGACGATATTCAAGACGTTGTTTGGTCTGACAGCGGAGAGCTCGTGTCGATTTTGACCTCAACTGCCTCCACTGAGACAAGCGACGGTACTACCGCGGCAGGCGGTAAATCTCACGAAGCTTACTTCTTGAGATACGACCAAACTCTTTACGAGGAAGCAGTTGCAGATGGTTCGATTAGCTCCTCGGAGGGTGCTGAGTCGGCATTTGATGTTTTGTACACGTTACCAACATCAGAGCAGATTTTATCTGGAAAATTCATTGGAGATGTCTTTGTTTACACCACTGGCTCCACTCACAGACTCAACTACTTCGTTGGAGGTGAGGTCATCAACTTGAGTCACTTCGACCACAAATTTTACATCATCGGCTACAAGGCATCCGAGGGAAAGCTCTATTTGATTGACAAGTCGTTTAACGTCACATTCTGGTACGTGAACTCATCCCTCTTGGAATTGCAAACTTTGGTCATGCGTGGTGACCTTGAGCAGTTCGCTACACAAAAAGTGCAAGACGAAGACGGTGAGGAAATCCCAGACTTGTCTACAATTGGCTCTGACATGTTGTCTGAGGAGTACACATCATATTTCGAAGGCTTGTCAAAGACAGAATTGAACCAATTGGCAAGGTTTTTTGAAAAACTAGGATACTTGAAGTTGTCGTACTCCTTGTCCCAAGATTTTGACTCCAAATTCCAAATTGCATTGTCAACTGGTGATTTGATTCAGGCTTACGAGCTTTTAGTCGACAGTCAACAAAAAAATGCATCAAGCTTGGTGTCAAATCAATCCAAATGGAAGAAATTGGGAGATTTGGCGATGGCCAGATGGCAACTCAAGTTGGCTGAGGACTGCTACTGGTTGGCTGAAGACCACTCCTCCTTATTGTTGTTGCTCTCTTCATCCAATAATAAAGCTTCATTGGCACGTCTCGCTCAATCCTCTGAATTGAAGGGTAAATACAACATTGCTTTCCAAGCTTGGTGGTTGAGCGGAAACACTCAGAGCTGCATAGATCTCTTGCTTAAGAGCGGAAGATTTAGTGAGGCTGCCTTTTTGGGGCGCTCTTGCGGTGTCGAAGAATCTAAGCTACAAGACATCACGAATAGCTGGAAGGAGAATTTGTCAAAGAATGGCAAGCAACATATCAGTGACAGATTGATTGTTGACTTTTCCAACTTGAAAGTGGAAAACGGGAATGCGTTGATCGATCTCGGTGACAACACAAAGGAGACGGTAACTGCAGATGCAGTTGAGCACGACGATGAACTTGATGTACCAGATGTGGTGACAGAAGACAAGCCTGAGGAAGATTTGTTGGTCTAAAGAAAAAAAATTATATTCTCTGTTTGCTGAAGTACAGTTAATACGAAGCATATTAAGCATATCAAACGCTTAGACTCTATGTAAACTCGTAAGTGACCTCATTTCACACCAAAAACCTCTCGTTTATCGAACCTGAAGTTTTTCTTGCCTTTGCATATCATGTACACGTCCTGGGCCTGAGTAGTTACAATGAAGTCCGCCGGGCACCAGCGCACAACGGAATGAAAGACCATTTTGAGACGTTCCTGAAATAGAAGTAGTTCTGGATCTGCGGGGTTAACTTGAGCCAAACGGACAACAAATGAGCCACCTCTAACGAGAGCATCGTTACAGAGTAAGAGCGCAGCTTCAGCCATATCGATGGAGGTTTTCTCTGGGTATGTAACATTCTGTCGGAGCATTTTGTTGGAGCTGGAGCGTATGTAAGGCTTGCTTTGGGTGTTATTGTAGAATCCAGACGTTTGTAAGAAGGGAGCGGCCAAGTCTGAGAGAATCAAGTCTGCCTCGTAGGACCCCGAATGCTGCGGAAGGGCCGCGGGTGCCCTAGGTGGTGGTGGATGGCCTTGAGTTTGATCTTCGATGCGGAACTTGTTGACCTCTTTGTCTAGGAAGGACAAATCGGCATCTTTTTCGAGCTTTTCGAGAGCCATTTCCACTCTCTTGTCAGACGCCATTTTGAGAAGATCGACTATGTTCTGATGCGACCTCTGGGAGTAAATGTTGCCTTGCGTTACGTATACGCCCTTCGGTGGAGTGTCAAAAAGGAGATCGAAGCCCAATAACACACACTTGTGATTGAGGTTATCCGGATCCACGTCATGGATATCCAGGAGGGACACCCGTGCGTACTGTAGCCACATGCCGGGGGCGTAGCCAAGGTCCACAACTTTCGAAACAGTGGGATTGAAGAGATTGAACTCTCGGTCGAGGCGGTTAAGCGTCAGCTGAGCCTTGTTATACTGCTGGGCGACACGCTCTTTCCGCGTGGTTGGTTTGGAAGCATAATTCCGAATCCATGTCCAATTTAGTAGGCCATCTATGTGTAGCGTGCTGTTGTGAATGCAATTGGCCACATTTGCCCTGATCGCCTGGGGGCTGACGCGTATCATGGAGTAATAATGTGAGCGGCGAAACACAAGGGTGCCTGTGATGAGGAATTCTTTTGGACGGAAGAGATTTCACTATTATCTCTGGGTTTGGATGCCCACGCGAGGCTTGAAATGTTCAAAGTAGGTTTGAGATGTTTTAATGCTCAGTGCATTTCTGGGCCATGGTGTGTCATTTACGTGGTTATGGTGGTTTTGCGACAAAATCGAGAAAGTGTTATTGCTACGCGTCAGATCTGCAATACATTGTGATCAGACAAAAAAATGAAAAAACAATTGCAATTAAGCTTGCCAGGCTAAATGTAAACAGACTAGATTCTGTGATTGGGAAGCAGCCATGTGAAGGTCATCCTCTTTTCATCAGCGCCTGAATAGGTAGATGCTTAGTGTAGGCAAAAAGCGGCACCGGCCACTGCAAGCAAACAGTGCGATAACTGCACTCGTGAGATATACTAATTAGAATTTATGATAGATAGAATTTATATGAGATAGAATTTAAAGAAGAACATGATATTCAAAGCAGATATCCACGTAATTCCAGCCGACATTGACTCTGGCCCTGCTGGCAAAGCCCTGGCCCGCTGTGCCCTTTTCGCAGTCACAGCAGGGCGCACCAGAACACGTGACACACCATCGCGAGGGTGTGCGCCCTGCGGGATGTGCGTCGCAGCCTGCGAGCGAAAAAAAAAACTTTGTCTCTTCTCTTCTCTTCATCCTCGTCGAATCATCACATTACCAAGTACTTTGGGAGACGATAATTAGTCAAGATGTCTAAGATCACCACCGCTCACGTCCGTGAGAACGTCAAGAAGTTGTTGGAGCACTCCAACGAGACCAAGAAGAGAAACTTCTTGGAGACCGTCGAGCTTCAAGTTGGTTTGAAGAACTACGACCCTCAAAGAGACAAGCGTTTCTCTGGTACCTTGAAGTTGCCTCAAGTCCCAAGACCAAACATGACTCTCTGTATCTTCGGTGACGCTTTCGACGTCGACAGAGCCAAGTCTGTTGGTGTTGACGCTATGTCCGTCGACGACTTGAAGAAGTTGAACAAGAACAAGAAGTTGATCAAGAAGTTGGCTAAGAAGTACAACGCTTTCATCGCTTCCGAGGTCTTGATCAAGCAAGTCCCAAGATTGTTGGGTCCTCAATTGTCCAAGGCTGGTAAGTTCCCAACCCCAGTTTCCCACAACGACGACTTGTACTCCAAGGTCACCGACGTTAAGTCCACCATCAAGTTCCAATTGAAGAAGGTCTTGTGTTTGGCTGTTGCTGTCGGTAACGTCGAGATGGAGGAGGATGTCTTGGTTAACCAAATCATGATGGCTTCCAACTTCTTGGTTTCCTTGTTGAAGAAGAACTGGCAAAACGTCGGCTCTTTGGTCATCAAGTCTACCATGGGTCCATCTTTCAGAATCTACTAAGCTATTAAGAGTATATACTGCTAATAACATTGGTTCCTGACTTTGTCAATTGTAGTGTTGAAACAAAAATTCGATGGCATTAGTTCTAAATTCTGATTACTCTAGTTTGGCAGCTGAGATTCCTTCCGTCACGTCACTCACCTTGATGGGACCCAGAATATCCGCCTTCTTGATGCTCTCAGTGCCATCACCCTCATCCTGATCGTCGTCATCATCGTCGTCATCTTCATCGTCATCATCTTCATCGTCGTCGTCATCATCCTCATCATCATCGTCGTCGTCGTCATCGTCATCGTTATTGTCATCGAGAATGGCATTTTCATTGATCTTGGACTCATCGTCATCCTCATCGTCATCCTCGTCTGGGTATCCACCGAATTTCATGACTATCTTGTTGACGATTTCATTCCAATCCATCATTCCACCCATTCCGATATCACCGTACGATCCAACGACTTTTTCAACAGGCTTGAGAACTTCCATCCAGGGCATTTCTTCGGATATCAATCGTAATTGTCGTTTCGTAGAAGCCGCATTGTAGGCGTTGCTTACCATAGCTGGCGCGAGCAAAATGGGATATGCCGTGTTCCATGCACGGATGACGTTTGTGAGAAGGTTGTCACAGAGGCCTAAAGAGATTTTGGCCAAAGTATTTGCTGTTAGCGGACATACAACCAAGATGTCAGCCCAGCGACGCAACTCGATATGCAAGACTGGGTCCGAGCGGCTGTTCCAGGTCTGCCATTCATCGGAATCTCTCCAGATGCTAACCTTTTTGTGGGTCTCCAACAGCTGCAAAGCCTCGCTCGAGACGAAGTTCTCAGATGCTTTGGTCAATATTAGCTGAATGGAGATTTTGTCATGGGAATAAATTTCGAAAAGCTTGTTGATGATGAGTTTGATTTTCAGAGTCGACAAGGCTCCACACACACCGAACAACACATGTAGTTTCCCGTCATCCTGCGGTAAGCGGGGATCGATGTTGGAGTTTTGCTCGGAGGGCCCCAAGGCTGTTGGCAGGGCCAACCTCTCCTCCTTCTTGTGAGGAACCGCCAGGAAGTCTGAGCCCGAGGCCGAGCCGCTGCGGGATCTGTTTGCCGATTTCGCAAGCTTTGAGGCTTCGTTGACCTGGAAATGGGCGTGGACCGAGGGCGCCTTGTGATGTATGCTCTGGGCTGGGGGCGTTGCGGCGTAATCTAGCGACGCATCCTTTGGGCACGGGTCGATTTCTAGGTCGCTTCTGGGCCGAGACGAGTCGCGGTCAATCGAGCTGGGGGTGCGGGAGAACGGCTCCTTCGTGAGGAAGGAGGAGCCGTGGCGAACCGGGTCGCGAGGGTCGCGGGGTTCAGCAGAGGCGCCGGGCGTGGCGGCCGAGGGCGCGGGCGAAAAGACGGAGGATTTGTTTACGGACAAGTTTGACTTTGAGTTGTTGAGGATGGGCGGAGGCGAGGGGCAGCGCAAGTTGGAGATGGCCTGGACAGCAGGAGGGATTTCAGGAGGCTGGGAGGAGGGGTCCTTGTCTTTGCGGGCGGCCGAGGAGTCGTCAGACATGGTTTCGAGATTGATGCAGATGGGAATTGAGGCGCGCGGGATGGAGACGGGGGAGGTGGGAGCCGGGCGGATGGTCAGGGACGCAGCAGAGAAGTTGCCAGCCAGCGGATGATTAGTGATACAAAATAGAGGGGCTCCACGCGAGACACGAGGAGGGAGGGGCGCTAGGGCAGATGAGCGGGGCAGGACAGCCGGAGGGGGTCTGACAACGGATAATGATACAGGGCTGGTTGCGTTCCAACGGCACGGGAAGAAACAATGGTGGGAAGTTGTAGGGGATTTGGCGGGGGGAGGGAATGGCCAGGTGAGTGCGACATCGCGAGCGAGAAAACGCAGGAAGGACGTGAGCAACTGCGCGCTGGCATGCCAGCACAGCGGATATTCCGGTGGCGGGCGCGGGCGAAGCGCGGGGTGTCGGGCCGGGGCCGCGGGCCCATTAGGATATGTTGGCGCGGGCCAATTTGGGTGTTGGCGGTGGCCAATTTGGGCGTTGGCGGTGCTGCGGCGGCGGGCAGTTGGTTGGCCGGCGTGCACGGAAAGCACGGAAAGCACGGAAAGCGGTGATTTTGAGGCCGCGTGGCTCGGCTGATGGGGCCTCTGCCAATACAGCCGCGAATGCGCAATGGCCCAGCGGTGGCACGGCCAGCGCGGTGGACAGTGGACAGAAGCTTGGTGTGCAGAGTCTGGGGCCGCGGCGCGGGAAGTGGAGCAGAAAAAGCAGAGATATGGACGTAAGAGTACCAGGCAGGGAAGCCAGAAGCAGAAGCGAAAAGAAAGCGAAAAGAAAGAGAAAAGAAAGCGAAAAGAAAGTGAAAAGAAAGCGAAAAGAAAGCGAAAAGAAAGCGAAAAGAAAGCGAAAAGAAAGCGAAAAGAAAGAGAAAAGCAGAGGCGAAATGCAGAAACGACAAATAATCAGAAACGACAGTGTATAGCGACAGCAAGGCGTATTTGACCACGCAGCCAAATAACCGTCTGCGGACGCGCAGCCAGAGCCACCTGGGCCTGGCAGTAGGAGTGCGGCCGCTGCCCCTAGATAGCGCCAGGATGGAAAGCGCCGCGCACGCCGGCGCCGGCTGCAACAGGCGAGCACCGCTTTGTGAAAGGCACCTGAAAACCACAAAACACCAAACTCATGCCTGCGTCCTCTGGCATTTCTGCCGTTTCTGTCGTTTTTTAAAGTTCTGCCGCCTCTGGCATTTCTGCCGTTCCTGTCGTTTCTGCAATTCCTGCCGCCTCTGCCGCCTCTGCCATCTTGACCAGCCCCTCGGGCCGGGTCGCCTGCCACCCGCGCCTCCCTTTATACGTAATCATCGTGGCCACCAGCGCGTTCCCGCTAGGCTGGGATATGGGCACGGCGTCGGTGGTGATCTCAGGCGTGCTCGGCCCTGCCGCGGCGCCGGCCGTGTTTGGGCTTTTCGTGGCCTTGTTCTGCGTCGGCAGCATTGCCGGCTGCGTGGCCCTTGAGGCCACACACACGTGCCGCCGCCTCGGCTTGTTGGCGCTGTTCCGGCTCCACTTTGTGTTGTACCTTGTGGGCTCGGGCGTAGCGGCGTTGCAGGTGTTTTTGCGCCGGCCGTGGTGGCCCATGGTGGCGGCGCGGCTCGTGTGTGGATTTGGCGGCGGCGCCCTCAGCATCGTGGGGCCCGTGTACATCAGCCGCATGTGCGTGTTTTCCGCGCGGGGCCAGAGTTTTGTTTCGCTCTACCACATTTTGGTCAGCGTGTTCTTCTTTGGCGGCAGCGGCGCGGCGCTCGCGGGCTCGCCCGGCGCCGTGTGTGCGGCCGTGCAGCTTGCCGTGCTGTTGGTGGCGCTAGCGCTGCTGGTGGTGCTTCCTCAGCCGCCGTTGGAGGCGGCGCTGGAGCTGGAGGCCGCGCTCCGCACCACGCTCATGAAGCTCGTGCGGCCCGACCCGGTGAACGTGTGCCGGGCCATGAAGCTCGCTGAAGAGCTCATCATAATCAGCGAGAAAAACGGGCCTTCCGAGCAAAATGGGCACACCGAGCAAACTGACATGGAACAAACTGAGGAACAAACTGAGGAGCAAACTGACCCCTCCCAACAAGATCACATGGAACAGAATGAAAACTTCAAACAGCTGCAAAGTCTGCCCGGCCTGCCCTGCCCGCGCGGCCCGCGAGGAAGGCTGGGCCTTCCGCCCGCCGCCGTGTGCTGCGTGCTCCTGGTGCTTCAACAGACCACCGGCGCCAGCTACTTTTATTTCTACGGGCACAGCATCTTGCGGCGCGTGGTGCGCGGCAGCCTTGCATGCTACGCCGGCGTAATCTTGAGCGTGTTCAACTTGACGGGCACCGTGTTCTTTGGCGTGATGGTGCGGGCGGTGGCGGTGGAGCGGCTTCTTTTTGGCGGGCTGGTGTGCCTTGCTGCGCTCCTCGCGGCGTTTGCCGCAGTGGCCCTGCAATTTCCACTGGCGCTGCCGGCTGCGCTGCCAATGGCCCAGCAATCGGTGGCGGCGGCCCCGGCCGCGCAGACGGCGTTGGTGGCGGTGGCCTGCGCGTTTCTCCTCGTTTTCTCTGCGACGTGGGGCCCGTGCGTGGGGCTCCTCTGCCTCAAGCTTGCGCGCGGCAGCCGCTCGGCCTTGAGCAAAACTGTGGTGTGCGGCTGGCTCACCAACTTGGTGGTGGCGGGCGTGGCGCCGGCCGCTGTGGCCCACGCGGGCTGCGTCCCGTTCTACGTGTTCTGCCTCCTAACAGCGGTGCTGGCTGCCGTGGTGTGGCCGTATGCTCGCGGCCACCGTGGCGCCGCAAGCGGCAGTTAGCGCGCGCACCGGCGGTGTGTTTGGCGCCGCTGCAGCCGGGCCTGGAGCCGCGCGGGCCGAGCCAGCCGGGCCGAGCACCCTGTTTGGAGCCGCGAGCCGTGAACCGTCAGCCGTGAGCCATGAGCCATGAGCCATGAGCGATGAGGCGTGCGGACCCAGCCCCACTAAAATTTTAGCGTCTGTCAGCGGGCCTCGCTACAGGAGAGCCCGCGCATACACAAAGGTGGCGGGGCTGCCGCTGCCGGCGCCAGGGCCCGGGTAGGTGAGAGGGGAAGCGTTGTTCGAAGCGCCACCGCATCCAAGCCAAACCAACCGCGGGCCGCGTTGGCCGGGGCCAAACAATCTCCACTGCGCAGAGGCCAGACGCCGAACAAAGTGCCGCACAACAAACAACGGAGCCGTGCTGCAGGCCGGCCGCAGTCAGCCTGCGGCGCTGACTCCGACGATCACGCTGCCCGAGCCGGCAGTCCCGCCGCCCAGCTCCGCTCGGCTCCGCTCGGCTCCACCACGGCACCAGGGCAGCGGAATGTAGGGGCACCCTGCACCACACAAGTGCACTCCTCCCGCCCTCTGGCCGCGGTGCGGCGCCGGCCGTCACTGCACCAAACGCTAGCACCGCGGGCCAGCATTCCGGAAAAAAGAACATTCTGAACATGGAAAACGTTTCCGCCGGCCGCCGCTGGCCCCATGCTTCCAAGCCTCTCGCACCGCACAGCGTTGCCCCGCTCCGCATCGCATTGCACCAGCAGCCCCAGTGGCCCCAGTGGCCCCAGCGGCCCCGGCAACTCTAGGGCCTTCCAATCTGCCCACCCCGCTGGCTGCAGCGCAAACGGGCCCGGGCAGGCGCTCCCGCCGCCGCCAGCGGAATACATACAGAGATCTGAGTTCCTGCAAATAAGCCGCTTCTCTTTCGTCGCCCCGGTCCTTGCTTCATTGACGCGCTGGCTTTTGGTAGAGCCACATGTTCTACATGTTAGCAGGCCCGCGCATATAGTTGTAGTGCTTCGCAGCGGCTTGCTGGGAATCTGGTCTCGGACTTCTCCCGCCACAACAAACACCCGGCCCTCCCTGGCTTTCCGCCTTTCTGCCCTTTTTCCCCCCACTCCAAACCCACCTCCACCGCCTGCACCTCCCGGCCCCTCCCGGCGCTTGTCGAAACCATCGCCTGCTCTCGCCGCCCTCCGTCTAAGGTCCCCATTGTGTTCACCACTGACCCCGATCAGAGTCATCTCTGCCAGCCCGTGGCCGCAACACAATAGCCTCCGTTTACAATTGACACCTGAAGCCCGTCACCCTGCGTCCGCGCTTGGTTCGACTGATAATCTCTGCCTTTCCTTCCACAACACAAGTTCATAGAACACGCTCATGACGCTTTAGCACGCACAAAGCTCTTCGTTTGCCTGGTTCTTCCATCCTCCATCAAACCACCGTCCCCGCCATCTCACATCAGCAACGAAGCCCGCGCCCGTCCCGCCAACTATTTCCAACTCCCGCCCGATCTACCGCATCTTCAGCTGCCCATCCCAGAAAGACAACATCCGCCATGCTGCTGAAAAAACGCTCAGCGACACCAAAGGTCAAGCGTTCCCGCACGCGATCGGGCTGCTTCACCTGCCGTGATCGCCACATGAAGTGTGACGAGCAGCAGCCGGTATGCCAGAACTGCATCAACTCGAAAAGGAAGTGTTACCGAGGCATCAGACTCAATTTCACTCTGTACACCATCTACGACCCTCGTAAGGACGCCTCGCGCTCGCGCCTGGACTTTGTCTCCCCCAAGGCCTTCCGCATCCTCGACCAGTCCATCTTTGTGGCCGAGTTGTATCGCAACGGCTACTCCAGGTACTTGCCCTACAAGCACTTGCATCTCACTGAAGACTTGGACGATGCCTACCGTGCGTTCCAGCTGGACTTGCAGCCGTCCTCCTTGTCAGTCCCGCCCACCGTCGAGGTCCCGCCGGCTCCCGCTCCGGCCATGGGCTTTAACTACCCTCCGGTTAACTCCGCGTCCTACATGGAGTCGTGGCCCTTTTCCTCCGGAGTGTCTGAACAACCCATGTACAATATTCCAGACAATATTATTTTAGAAAACTATGACATCAAAAGTGTCTTGATGAACCCGATCCTCCACGATGAACAGCTCGACGGCGCCATAATTGCCGATTTCAGCTCCGGCCCGGAATTCCCCAATTTGGACAATTACAAAACCCTTAAGTCTTCCTTCGCAGTCGCCGATGATCCCGAGTTTACTACAAGTGCGCCTGATGCACAAAAGTTCATTAACTTGATTCATAATGAGAACTACTACTGGGTGCTTGATTTATTCAACGAGCTCAACGTTTGGAAGTCGATCATACCAAACTATTGTGTCAGACTAGCACAAGCACCCCAAACCGCGGAAAGAAGAGAGGAGTTTCAATGGGCACCCAGATTTCTTTTCGAATGCCTCGTTGTGTGCTCGGACTCTACAAGTATTGGCGACATATTGGCAATATGTACTAAACAGCTAGAGCTTTGGCAGGAACTAGAAAGAAGAGAGCTCTCGAGCAGTAATTATCAGACCTTTGAAAAGCTCATGATCTCGGTTGTTCTTATCTTGCTTGCTATGTTGACCCAAACAACGAAGCAAGATTTCAATCTCGCTTACCTTTCCCGGATGATCTTGACCAACCAGGGTCGGTTATATGGCAAGTTGATCGTTAAGTTCAAGAAACTTTTCAAATCGAAGCACAAGAAATCAATCACATCGTTTCTCATCAACGCGTGCATTCAATCAGTCATAATAGTTCGGCATCTATTGAAAATGAGGCTTCAATATATTTTCGGCGAGAGCACGTTGCCAATAGATGAAAACTACCCTGCAGCTATCAATCCAGCTGAAATGGAGATAACTTATAGCCATGGATTTATCTACGACGTATCTGAGTTGTTCACACTCTCAGATTTCGAGATCGAACACATTAATAGCTTCTTTGCAAATCTTTGTGTCCCAGGTGCCAAGGAAGGTTCAGACTCGGAACGAGCTCGGTGCGAATTTTGGCGCCTCGTGGGACTAGACCATTCCAATAAATCGAAGCCCTCCAACAATAGCTACTATGCCACAGAAACACGCGAGACTAACAAGAACAAAACCCTAATTCCAAACTCTAAGTTCATTGCGTCGAACATCGTATCAGCTGCTGCTGATAAATATTCTGACGAGGAGCAATTGCGTTCAAAGGCACAAGAAAAGCTCGAGGACATATTTTTGAAGATAGGAGAATCTATGATGCAAGAGAAAGTGAAGAGGAAATGGGAACTATACTTTGGCTGGACAAAATTGATGTGATTGCTCGTGCACAGATTTACATCATAAATTTGTTCACTGTTACGGAGTTAATGTAAATCCTAGTCCACAATCGGCAGTCCTCAGATACAAGGTGATTGCGGCTGGATTCATCAGAAGAATCAGCGATCTATGGCAGGATTTCTCTGCAACAGCGCGAAGAAAACGCACATGACGCTTAAGCTGCGCCGAGACAACGTCTATCTATCACCTAATTACGGCTAGCTTCCGGTTCACTGATGAGAGAGTCCGAGGCTGCCACATGCTATGGCGGCGCTATAAGGAACGCGTTTCCAGATTACACAGACGTTACACAACAAAACTTCATAGACTCTTCGAACAATTCAATGTTGAATACAATACTTGTCCTCAATTTTCTTACAAAAGCAATAGCGTATTGGGCTCAGGCCATTGCTATCGAACCCTTTATCAACAGGTGAGGCATGTGTACCTCGGGAGGTTACCCGCCGCGCACGTGACGAGAGAAACTCATCCTCCGAAAAATTAATCCCGGTTAGAAAAAGCTTTTAAACCCCAACTCAAAATGTCCCAAGGTACTCTTTACGCCGACAGTAAGATCAGAGCTGTTATCACAACTGCTTTGGTCAAGCACTTCAACTTGGATGTGAAAATTGTTGACCCAGCCAGCTCTTCGGAGTACAAGAGGAACTTTCCCTTGGCTAAGGTCCCAGCTTTTGTTGGCCCTAAGGGTGTCAAGTTGACTGAGGTCATTGCCATCTCCGTTTACTGTATGTATCTTTTGAGATCAATTGGAAACGCCACCTTGCGCCTTAATGATGAAAAATTTTTTTTATACAGTTATCCCTGTCTTAATACATTATGTCGAGAATTGGTAGCCTGACAAGGACAAGGAGCGTTTCATTACGGCTTCCAAAGCAATTACTAACATTCAGTGCTCTCCCTCGTCGAGGAACACAAGTTGTGGGGTAAGAACAACCTCGAGTACGCCGAGATCTTCAAGTGGTTGTCTCTCACCAACACTGAGTTGTTGCCAACCATTGCCAAGATCTTCCGCCCAATCATTGGTAAGGACTCATACAACAAGAAGCAAATTGACGACAGCAGAGCTGCTTTGGACGTCATTGTCTCTATTTACGAGGACAGATTGACCAAGTACACTTTCTTGGTTGGCGAGAGATTGACTTTCGCCGACTTCTTCGCTGCCACTGAGATTGTCAGAGGCTTCGACTACTTGTTCGACGCCCAATGGAGAAAGTCTCACCCAGCTATCGTCAGATGGTACAAGACTGTCTCTGCGCAACCTTTGTTCAAGGCTGGTGTCCCAGAGATCAAGTTCATTGAGAAGGCCGTCGAGTATACTCCACCAAAGAAGGAGAAGAAGCAAGCTGCTCCAGCCGCCAAGAAGGAGGCTGCTCCAGCTGCTAAGAAGGAGGCTGCTTCAGCTCCTCCAGCTGAGGCTCCAAAGCCAAAGCACCCATTGGAGTTGTTGGGTAAGCCAAAGCAAGCTCTTGACGAGTGGAAGAGAATCTACTCCAACGAGGAGACCAGAGAGACCGCCATCCCATGGTTCTGGAAAAACATGTACGATCCATCTGAGTGGTCATTGTGGAAGGTTGACTACAAGTACAACGACGAGTTGACCATGACCTTCATGTCCAACAACTTGGTTGGTGGTTTCTTCAACAGATTGTCTGCTTCCACCAAGTACATGTTCGGTTGCATGGTTGTCTACGGTGAGAGCAACAACAACGGTATTACCGGTTTCTTCTTGGTCAGAGGCCAAGACTTTGCTCCAGCCTTCGACGTTGCTCCAGACTGGGAGTCTTACTCTTACACCAAGATCGACGGTTCCGACGAGTCCGTCAAGAAGTTTGTTGACAACATGTTGGCTTGGGACGAGCCAGTCGAGGTCAACGGCGAGCAAAGAGAGATTGCCGACGGTAAGGTTTTCAAGTAAGCGAGCTTTTCAGAGCGAGCTGCTGCCGCCCATGGGCTCTGTCCGAAGTGTTTAGTTGTAATCAGACGCTTGGTATCGCACACAGGAGAAGTAGGCTAGTCCACCAAAAGCGGGCTGCGCCAGCTAAGACGTTTATAAAAAATTTGCATGTCGCCGTCGCAGGCCGCCGGACAGACGAGTTTGAAATTGTAGCGAAGTGGGAATTTCTAGAAAAAAAAATAGTAATGTGGCATGGCCCTTCGAAGCCGCGCTTCTGACATGGCAGGCCAAATGTTCGCCAACTTGAGTGCGAAATCGCCCAGTCGCTTCAACACCACCATGTTTTCCAGGAAACAGGTTGTTCGTGACATACGAAGAAAACCCCTTCCAGTGATAGGGCTCGTGGCCCTTTTGGTGTTGGTGTACTTTTACTTTTTCAGCTCCTCCGAGTCGAGCGGCTTGCATTCCTCGACGACCAAGTACTCGTACAACAAGAAAAACAAAGGATGGATGCCGAGCAGGGGCAGAGACCGGGTTGTGTTGAAAAACATGCCCAAGAACCACATCTCGCACTACGACTTGAACCAGTTGGACGCGCTGTTGACCAAGCCCGGCCACACGCCCGAGGTGTTGATTTTGACTCCGATGTCCAAGTTTTTACCCGAGTACTGGGACAATTTGAACAAGCTCACGTATGACCACAAGTACGTTTCTCTCGGGTTCATTTTTCCACGCACGTCCGAGGGCGACCAAGCCTTGAAGAGCTTGGAGGCCGCCATCAAGAAGACGCAAGCGGGTGGCAACCGTTTCAAGAAGATCACCTTGTTGAGACAGGACACCGCGTCGTTGGAGTCGCAGTTGGAGAAGGACAGACACGCGTTGAAGGTTCAGAAGGAGCGCCGCTCGATGATGGCGTTGGCGAGAAACTCGTTGGTGTTTTCCACCATTGCCCCCACCACGTCGTGGGTCTTCTGGTTGGATGCAGACATTGTCGAGACCCCACGCACGATCCTCGAGGACATGATCGGCCACAAGAAGCCTGTGCTCAGCGCCAACGTCTACCAGCGCTACATCAAGGACGGCAAGCCGGCCATTAGGCCCTACGACTTCAACAACTGGGTGGAGTCGGAGGAGGGCTTGAAGATCGCTGAGAGCATGCCCGAGGACCAGATCATTGTCGAGGGCTACAGCGAGATCGCCACATACAGACCGTTGATGGCCCACTTCTACGAAGAAAACGCCGACGCTTCCACGGAAATGCCCTTGGATGGTGTTGGCGGCGGCGCGGTTTTGGTCAACGCCGATGTGCACCGTGACGGAGCCATGTTCCCCTCGTTTCCCTTCTACCACTTGATAGAGACCGAGGGATTCGCCAAAATGGCCAAGAGACTAGGGTACGAAGTGTTTGGCTTGCCCAACTATTTGGTGTACCACTACAACGAGTGATCTCGTGGATACATGCACGCGGGCCAGGCCACGGCCATAGCGCCAAGCAGAGAAGCAAAAGGCAGAGAAGCAAAGGGCAGAGAAAGGCACAGAAGAGAACGGCTTAGAAGAGATCGCCAGAGACCGAGAGGCAATGTTGAAGCGTCCAGAGAAATCGGGCGTGGAGTGGCTGTTTTATTGTTAGACCGCTGCGCTGTCATGGAAGGTGCGCTCTTGCGTTGATGAGGCAGCCTAGGGAAGAGAAGGATCGTCCACTGGGCCTGCCATACACAAATGACGGAGAGCAAATGCCGCCGCGTACAAAATCACAATTTCTTGAATTTCGCATCATTTCTTTTTTCTTTCGAATCGAGAAGTGCCTGTAATTTGGCCCGTATCAGCGCCCGCCCAGGTGGCACTGCATGTGTAGCAGCGCACCATCGCAGAAAAAAAAATGCGATGCCCTTTAATTCATCTCTCCAGGTTCTTATTTGCATCGCCTCCTCAATTAAAACCCTATTGATTGACCAAAAATGCAACTCACCTGGAAGGACATCCCCACGGTTCCGACCGCCAACGACATGTTGGATATTGTCCTCAACAGAACCCAAAGAAAGACGCCCACCGTGATCCGGGCGGGCTTCAAGGTGACCCGTATCAGGGCTTTCTACATGAGAAAGGTGAAGTTCACGTCCGAGGGCTTCGTGGAGAAGTTGAACGACATGTTGTCTGGATTCCCCAACATTAACGATGTCCACCCCTTCCACAGAGACTTGATGGACACGTTGTATGAGAAGAATCACTACAAGGTCTCTTTGGCCGCCGTGTCTAAGGCCAAGACATTGATCGAGCAGGTTGGTCGTGACTACATCAGATTGTTGAAGTTTGGTCAGTCTTTGTATCAATGTAAGCAGTTGAAAAGAGCTGCTTTGGGTCGTATGGCCACCATCATCAAGAAGTTGAAGGACCCATTTGTGTACTTGGAGCAGGTCAGACAGCACTTGGGTCGTTTGCCTTCGATCGATCCAAACACTAGAACGTTGCTTATTTGCGGTTACCCCAACGTCGGTAAGTCTTCTTTCTTGAGATGCATCACCAAGGCTGATGTGGAGGTGCAACCGTACGCATTTACAACCAAGTCGTTGTACGTGGGTCACTTTGACTACAAGTACTTGCGTTTCCAAGCCATCGACACGCCAGGTATCTTGGACAGACCCACCGAGGAGATGAACAACATTGAAATGCAGTCGATCTACGCCATTGCCCACTTGCGGTCGTGTGTGTTGTACTTCATGGACTTGTCCGAGCAGTGTGGTTTCTCCATCGAAGCACAGGTGAAATTGTTCCACTCCATCAAGCCTTTGTTCGCCAACAAGTCTGTGATGATTGTGATGAACAAGAGCGACATCATCAAGACCGAGGACTTGGACGCCGACAAACAAGAGCTCTTGCAAAGCTTGTCGACCGTTCCAGGCGTCGACATCATGCATACCTCGTGCCACGAGGAAGAAAACGTCATGCAAGTCAGAAACCAAGCGTGCGAGAAGTTGTTGACTGCTCGTATCGAGCAGAAGTTGAAGGGCTCTGCACGTGTCAGTAACGTGTTGAACAAGATCCATGTGGCTAGACCGCAGCAGCGTGACGACGTCAGCAGACCAGCACACATTCCCGAGGGCGTCAAGGCGTTGGCCAAGTATGACCCCGAGGACCCCAACAGAAGAGTGTTGTCCCGAGATGTGGAGGAGGGAAGCGGCGGAGCCGGTGTGTTCAACATCAACCTCAAGGACTTCTACATGTTGGAGGATGACGAGTGGAAGCAGGACACGATGCCCGAGGTGTTGGACGGTAAGAACGTGTACGACTTTTTGGACGCAGACATTGCCGCCAAGTTGCAGGCATTGGAGGACGAGGAGGAGAGATTGGAGCAGGAGGGTTTCTACAACTCGGACTCGGACATTGAGGACGACGACTTGGAGGAGATCAGAGACAAGGCCGAGTGGATCCGCAACAAGCACAAGGTGATGATCGAGGGCGCCAGGATGAAGAAGTCGATCAAGAACAAGTCGATGATGCCTAGAGAGCACGTGAAGAAGACGTTTGGCCAGATGGAGGAGCACATGGAATCGTTGGGCCATGACACGTCGGCTTTGAAGAGCAGAGTCAAGGGCAAGAAGGAGTTGAGCGGCGTGGACATCTTGAAGAGAAACCAGGGCATCAGCAAGAAGATCCAGAAGAAGAGAGCACCAGCCAACCAGTCGGATCGTGCCCACGACGGTGTGGCGGATGGCGCCTTGCGGTCGCAGGCCGAGAGAGTGGCCAAGTTGCAGAGAAGAGAGAGAAACAGAATGGCCAGACAGGGTGAGGGTGACCGTCACACCACCGCCGCCATGCCCAAGCATTTGTTTTCCGGTAAGAGAAGTTTCGGTGCCGACCGTCGTTAGGCCTGCGCCATGTACCATACATTATAATAATTTATTTGTCAGAATGGTTGGAGCAACTAATGCACCGCGCGCACTGTGCGCATGCCCAACGCAAGCTTCAACCGAGCATGCGCCAGTCCTGTAGCGGTGCCGACCACCGCCGACGTTTTGGCTGTGTTTTGTTTGTGTTTTGTCTGTGTTACGTTTGAGTTTTGTCTCTGTTTCAGACTTGGCCCGGCCCCCGGCTGCAGCCGCAGATACGGCCCGTCGTCCTGGCCCTTGGGCGCCTTGTGTCACCGGACATCTCCGCGGCCCTCCCGCCCGTGTCTCACTTCATGCTGCGAAAGGAAGCCCGATGGCCCGCGCCTGCAGGACCTACCACACCCCTTGCATGCATTGCTACAGCGGCGGCAATTGGCGCCGGTCCACCATCGAGCTATATATTACCTGACGTCACGGTCTCCGGCCCACTTCTCAGCCACATCTGTGCTGCTCTACTTTCAGCCGAAACCACGTTATTTCATGAGCGAATTACCCATCTCGTGCATCCGCTGCCGCCGGCGGAAGATCAAGTGCAACAAGCGCAAGCCCTGCAACCAGTGTGTGAACAAGGGCATGCCTTGTGAGTTCCCCAGCAAGTTCCGGAACATCTCCATCGACGAATCGCCCACTGACCCGCCCACCACCGACTCGGCCACCGGTTCCAACACCACCGAATCCACCGAAAGCCTCAGCCACTCCTCTGGCGCCAGCCCCAGCGTGCTGAAGCTCGAGAGAGAGTTGAAGGCCTTGCGCCTCGAAAAGGACAAGGTGTTGCAACACAACTCGATCCTCGAGAAGTCCAACCAGGAGCTCACACGGCGGCTCGGCCGCGGCGACGCCCACACGTCCGACCAGGTCTTCAAGATCTCTAGTGAGACCACCGAGAACGGCCAGAAGTACTACGGCCCGCTACTGTCCAACAACATGATGGAGGACTTCCACAACATCGCCAACCAGAGCGGGCTGCAGGAGGGCTTCAACCACCACTCGTGGACAAGCGACCCGTTTCGCGTGTCGTCGGACGTCACCGACTCCGAGAGCATCGACTCCGAGGACTGGCGCTTCATGGCGCTGAAAAAGCCGTTGCCGTGGATCATCAGCCCGGAGGACTCCAACGACAAGAACGTGCGCAACATCTTGATCTTGATCAAGAACTTCTTCGAGACCGGGCCCTACGACTACTTCATCTCCGAGAAGCACATGGTCTCTTTCGTGCAGAACCACTCCTCCATTCCCGAGTCTCAGTGGGAGGGAGACGACGAGTTGATGCTTCTCCTCATGATTCTCATCATGCTGGTCCAGCGGCTCACCCCCGCGAAGTTCAACGAGATCAGCGATCTACCCGTGGAGGACTACACCGAGTTGCACAGCAAAGCCAGGCCTATAAAGCAGATTCTTTTTAAGAAGTTCCAACGCCTTCGTCACAACTTGGTCAATGAATCCTACATGACCGTGCAAGCGTATATTCTCGCCACGGAGTGGGAGTTTATCAAGCAGCATTACGAGGAATGTTGGTCCACGCTTTTCCATTGCTCCGCAATCGCATACTCGCTCGGTCTTCATGTCGTCCTATCGTCAATACCCACTTCGAGTCACGACTCGAGCCCGAGAGGCTCTCTGACTGAGAAAGTGACCTCTTCGCGTAAAAAGGTCCAAAAATCAAAGGCTACCCCAGAAGACTTTTCCGACGACTACTACCTCGATGACTTTCCGAAGGCTAGAGTCATGTTTGCTTTGAGGGACCTAAGCTCGAAATTGTGCTCGATTTTGGGCAGACCTTGTCCTATTTCGATTGAGTACAGTGCTGTATCATTACCACTGCATGGGTTCTTGAACCCTCAGGTCATGGACACCAAAAATCGATTGATCAATTGTCAGTTGAAACTGGGAATGAGTGAATGCGTGCGTTTGTCAAACTTGAACATCATTGAAGGACAGATTAAGAAGCTCCCAATAGAATCCGCCATGAATATCAATTTAAAGTATGTGGAAGAGATCAACATCATGACTTATTACATCAGCAACCAGTATGAGAATCTGGCAGGGGACCCCGAAATCTATGATGAAATGACAGAATTGCCTCAAGGCGTTAGGAGAAACGACATACTCATTAACTTGGTTACCCTTCACGTCAACCGCTTGAAATTGTGGGGAGCATATCTCGACCAAATATTCTTTGAGAACGGGTTCTTGACTCAAGCTTTTGATTCTATTGCAGCGTTCCTCGACTATACTCTCGAACTCATGCGTCGACTCGCTAACGAAGAATTACTGAAGCTACCCAATGCCTTCACAAATACGAAAGGGCCCCTGATCAGATTGGATAAAGTCTTGGCTCTGAAAGATCCTTTCTTGATTTCTTTTATTTACCAAGGAATTGTGGTTATCTATATCATGATCAGTTCTAAAGGTGGTGAGATAATTCAGGCTAATAAGATGGATAATTTGCTCGCGATTGAACAAAAATTTCAAATGCTCTTGAGTCTTCATGATTTTATTGCAGGACATGGCAAAGGCAAGGTCCTGCTTTGGTCTTCTGTCAATGTGTTTTTGATGCGCAAGAACATTGAGTGCATCAATATTCTGAAGCAAGCCTACAGCGATTTCAGTAATGGTATGAACACCCAAAAGTTCACAGGCTTTGACTATGATCCTAGCGTGGCAGAGATACTAGGAAACCACTACAGGGACCCGTTTTGGATTGTAAATCCCGAGAATTCCCTGCACTTTCTAGGAACACAAAGAATGAACTCGGGAGAGTTTGGTGCCCACCAATCCAGCGACCCAAATGCTTTCAGCAACCAAGCCAAGCAAATCGACGGCGACTCTATGGACATTACGAATGATTTAAAACCAGACTTCTCATCACCCGGGGGATTTCTTTCGATGAACGGTGTCATGTCAGGCTCAATTGCTGACCTGGACCTCGATAACCAAATCAGTTCTATGGAGCCTCTGATACCTTTCGGCGACCCTCTCGGTTTACGGAGACCCCTGGAGAAATAATCTCATATATAACGCGAAATCACATATTGATATTATGTCGAGCAGTTTGAAAATCGTAGACAGCGGGGAAATTGAGGCCCGTCCGGTACGCCGCACATAAGAGGCGGAATTTTAAGAACCGTCAACGCGAAACTGATGTGAGAACCCCATCGAACCCGCTACTTCCCAAATGTCTTTCCGTAATATATTCAACAAACAAAACCTCAAATACGTTCTCACGACACACTTCTGGGGTCCTGTGTCCAACTTCGGTATTCCCGTTGCTGCCATGATGGATTTGAGAAAGGACCCCGACTTTATCTCTGGTCCAATGACCGGATCTTTGGTTGTCTACTCCTTGGTTTTCATGAGATACTCTCTTGCCATTTCTCCTAAGAACTATTTATTGTTTGGATGTCATTTCGTCAACGAGTTGGCTCAATTGGGCCAGGGTTTCAGATGGTTGAAGCACAACTATCAGAAGGATGAGGCCAAGCCAATCGCCGGTTGATACAAACTCTATGAATAGAAAATAAAGCATTCGTTATTTATTAGCATAAAAAGGAGCTAGAAACGACTGGAATAAGGGATTTACCGAAAAAGGGATTTGGGTTTGTTTTCGTTCTGTGTCGGACCAAACTCCATCTCTTCGTCCAGTAACTCACGTTCGGTGCTCTTGTAAGATCTTTTGCGCGACCTCTGCTCGTCTGGATTTTCATACAGTGCACGAGAATAGCTGGCAATGGCGTAGTCGTGATGAGGCAACATGTCAACGTCATCGTGGCCATGCTGTGGTTCAGTGGGAAGGGTGCCAGCCTGGCTCTTGCTGGTCCGTGTTGACGAAGGAGGAGCAAGGCCAGATTTCTTCTTAATGGTGAGCGCATTCATGAGTGGCTTCACCTTTACCTGATCGGGCTCTGAAAAAGCGTTGCCGTCTGTTGTAGCGCAGATGAAGCGGATTTGCGTCGTCAACGTGTCATACTTGAACAATATCGGCTCGCCAGGGTTCTGGAATATCGCTTCTATGTTAGCTTCGATGTCTATGTTGTCGTCCTGGGTGTAATTATTGAGGCTCAGGGTGGGTTTGATGTGCGAGACCAAAGTGATGAAGTTGCGGAAGTCCTTCATTCTGTAATTCAAAGAGGTGGTGACGTCTTCTAGATTTGAAACACACAACTCGTCGACGGCCATCAGGATGGCGATCAGAATGGGATGTTTGAGGTAGTCTCTGTCTCTGACCTGCTTGGTAAAGCCCGAAAAAGTGATTCTGCCCGAGCGAATTTCTATGCCAAAGTCCTCTGCCGACGGGGGCACCGTGTCGAGAAATAGCTTCAACGTTGCCGAGGACACCACAAAGTAGTTCGCGCGGTCATTGTCTCGGAGGTCGGCGTAGGTTTCGTGGATATCCATTTTGCTCCACGCCACGGGCTCGAAGCTGATCTGAAATCGTTTGAGAACGAGCTTCTTGGTGAGGATCTCGATGTTCAACTTGTACTGCCGTAGCGCCGACGCCTTGGAGCTGCAGTCGGCGCGGAGCAGCACGTAGTTGAGCTTGCTGGAGTCGAAATTCTTGAAGAGTAGCGCCATATGCTTGGAGGACACCACGAACGAGTAGCGGCCATCGGAGGCGCCGGGGATCTGCTCGGAGTAACCATCGGCTAGAATATCGATGGTGTCGAGGAAGATCTCACGAAAGTGGTTCTTGTCAAACACAACCTCACCGTAAGACGTTTTGCTGGCGTTGGTGGCCCGAAGTTCCACGCGGTTGGAAGACACAATGAAGGTCAATTGGTGAGAGACAGTGGCGAGGCAGCTGACGCTTTTGGACCAGATGGCGATGTTTTTGGGGGTGCCGATGACGGCGGAAAAGGACATGGTGGCCGAAGCGGCAGATGAAGCCAAAGCGGCGAAAGATAAAAGCTGTGGTTTGAAGTGGAAGGCGATGGCAGTACGCACACTGTTGCAGTCGCTTGATATCGCGCGCGCATCTCCTCTGTGCGGCTCGTCCAAGTCTCACCGATTTGAGATCTATGGCCTTCCTTCCTTGCCATTTCTTCGAATTCCCCTTTACTTTCCGTTTCTTCCCAAGCTCCCACTTCTCTCTTACCTTCAATTCCCTTTCCCTTTCTTCGAAATGCCCACCATCCTCGTCATCAACCCCAACTCCTCTGAGAAGGTCACCGACAACTTGAGGAGCACCGTGCCAGCACCGCAAGGCTGCGACCTAGCTTTCTATACGGCGCCCACCGCCGCCCCCAAGGAGATCGATGGCTCGGCTTTGCTGATTGTGTCTGAGCAGGTCGTTCTTCCAGATCTCTTGAAAAAAAACATCCACCAGGCCTACGACGGATATTTGGTGTGCTGCTACTCAGACCACCCGCTCATCCATTCGCTAGCCAAGCACACCACAAAGCCCGTGTTGGGCATCATGCAAGCCACGCTTCTCTACAGCTACGCCAACGCGCGCTTGAGCAAGCTGTTTGTGCTTACTAGCACCAGCGGCTGGAACGCCACGCTCGACGAGGCCATCACGGCTTTTGGCGGCTGCGGCGTGTTTCCCGCCCAGAAGTTCCAGCGCACGCGGGCGTTGGATGTGCTGGTGTTGGATCTTGCGGAGCCCAGCGAATTGGCCAAGATTACCGGCCGCGTGTCGGCGGTCTTGGCCGAGTACGCTTGCGACTCTATCGATTGTGTGTTGCTTGGGTGTGCCGGAATGGCAGGTCTCGACGAGAAGTTGGCGGCGGCGTTTCCGCACGTGGTGTTTGTTGATAGCGTCAAGGCCGGCGTGCAGTTTTTGCTGGGCCTCATGGCGCTTTGATTTAAAAATAGTACATTTCGGTCATTCTCAACTTTCAAAACATTTTTAGTTTTTTGGGCTCGCAACAAAGCCACCACGGCCATCGCTAGAGTATCTCTATACTTATTTATCGCGGGCGCAATGGCTATCTGTATAGCCGTCTGAACCCAGTTGCCATTGCCAACCGCTGTAACTACTTTTCTATTTTTTTTCTCTACAATTTTTTTTTCACCGAAGATAGTCTCCCCAATTGAGCTTGTAAAAGCGCCCACCCTTTTAGCCTGGCCCGCTTGCCCCATGGACCATCACTGCCTATAGCTGCCTTCCCCATTATTCGGTGCACTTCGGCCCCACTCTACCGCGCGCCTACACGTCACCGCCAAGGGTACTCTTCTCGACTACTATGGGATCCCAATCTGACGAACACCGAAATCCAGGCACCGGGCGGCTGCGGCTGTTCATTGGCAAGCTTCTTCGAGGCCTGTCAGAACAGTCTCCATCGCCGTCGCCCAGTCTGCCGTGCGGGCGCAGCCAGGAATCGCTTCCACCTCTCTCTGATTTGAATCTCCGGGGCAACAGCAACAAAAAACACGCCACACTCCTCGACACCGAGTTGGCCGCCAACATCCGCCTTCTTCTCCCTCCGCGCCTCCAGCTCTACGACGACTGGGACCTCATCTACTCATTGGACCAGCATGGCATCTCGCTCAACACACTATATCGAAACTGCGACCCGGCCCACCAAAGACAATTGCGCCGCGAGCAGGAAACTCGCGAGAAGGAGAAGCACGGCTTTGCCGAGTCGACCGTCAGCAACCTTGTTTCCTTCGCCACGTCCGACCTGAGCAGGTACAGCGAGTCTCGGTCGCACGGTTACGTCATGGTAATCCAGGACGAAAAGAAGAACCGCTTCGGGTGCTTTTTGAACGAGAGTCTCAAGCCCGTGGATCATAAGCGCTACTACGGCAACGGCGAGTGCTTTCTATGGAAATGTGAATGCTTCGACAAGACTAAATTGCACCAAAGCGACCGCTCCGAGCCCGACCACCTGCTTCGGTTCAAGGCCTTTATGTACACGGGGCTCAATGACAACGTCATCTACTCCAATCATAGCTACATCGCCATCGGCTCCTCCTCTGGCAACAACGGACTCTGGATTGACAAGTCGCTTGATCAAGGGTACTCCTATCCTTGCGAGACATTCGGAAACGAGATCCTCAATGAGCACGGCGAGACGGGTCACAAGCACGGCCGCTTCAGAATAGTCAGCTTGGAGATGTGGAGAGTCGGCAAATTGGCGTGAACGTTACAGGCTACAGGGGAGCCTTGACTGAATAAATTCTTTTTATTTTGGATAAACCATGCCGTTGAGGATGCTATATATATATGTGTTGATCAAGGCAAAAATGCAGATTATGAAGTGATTTTGGAAGTGAAACAAATTACTGGAAGACTTGATCGTAGATCAAGAAAATGACTCTCGGTTCTATCATGAAGTTGAATTAGATAAAAACCGGGTCATAGATTGAAGTCTCAGAACGAGTTTTGAGGACACGAAATGAAAAAATAAGGTTCCGCTGTGTAGTCTAGATTCGGGACATCAATTTTTGGCTGCTTTGACAAGCAAATCGAACATCTTTTGGTTCTCACTGGTGAAATCGTTGTTGACCAAGTTGCACAACACGTACTCATCGCCAAACTCCTTCATCACTCGAGAAAATATTTCAATGTGTGCTTGCGAAGTGAGTTCGGCAATTGCGTTGGTGTTGTAGATGGTGATCCACTCGTCAATCAAACTGTACACCTCGTCTTTCCAGGCCAAGAAGGACATTTTCTCGACAATTGTGGGTTGCAAGATCTCCTCGCCTGGAAAAACACCCCAGGTAACAGCGTTGATGTCGTCCTCCTTGGAGTTAGTGGTCAACGATCCATTCTTGTCCACAGCGTAGAAGGTGATGAGTCCAGAAGGATTTTCGGTATTGTTTGCCTCGACTGCGCGCACCAAATTTTGGACAACGTCTTTATGAACCATGAACTCCAAGTATTGCTTTTGGTAGACAAAGCCATTCTTGGGCCCCCAGCCATACACTTTGTGGTTGGATCTCACAGCACTCAAAGCTGGCTGAGAGTTCATGGTGATGAAGCCGTTTTTGTTTAATTCAATCAAGGAGTTCTTGAGGACGTCGGTGTCGCTTCCAATGGGGCCATCACACCATGGCAAAGACTTGATGTCGTTTTGCAAATATTTGATGACAAGGTCGGACAAGTCAGTGACGGATTGTGGGATGTTCCACAACTCGTAAGCTCTCTTGGGAGACTGTCTCAACAACTGCGAGGCAGAAAGATCAATGTCTCCGAAAGCAGGCGATCTGGAGTCACCCCATCTTCCGTTGGGGAACTCATCCCACTCGGATGTCCGGCTGATGTATGAATACTTTCTGTTTTGCCAAAAGATAGGTCTGATGGCCTCCTTGGATCTGTTGGGGTGCAAAGACTTTCTCCAGGGGAGGTCTTCGCCCACGGTGTCGATTTCTTTCACATACTCGACCAATTTCAAGTCCTCCAAGAGCATCACAGATGATCTCTCCAAGTTCATGGTGTAGAAGTGCAAGTGGTTGATGTACTTTGAATCAATGAGCCTTCTGCACAAGTCAGCAACAAGCTGGGTGCCAACATCTCTGACGGCATAGTCATCATCCTTGACCGGGTCCAAAGCATCCAAGAAGTGTTGAGGAACCTTGACTTGCGACCACTTGGCACGTCTGACGAAGGCTGAGTACGTGGAGATGGGCATGATACCGGGGATAATGGGTATGTTGATTCCGCGGTCTCTCACCTTCTTGCACCACGCAATAAAGGTGTCGGCACAATAGAACATCTGGGTGATGATGAAGTCTGCGCCTGCGTCCACCTTCTCCTTCATGTACTCGAAAAGCATGTCGGGGTTCTCCTCCTCGGGATGGCCCTCGGGGTACGCAGCAATACCGATGTTAAAGTGGTTGCCGTAATTCTTTCTGATGTAGGCAATCAAGTCTTTGGCGTATCTGAAGTCACCAGTGGACTCGGACCCGTCCAAAGGTGGGTCTCCGCGCAAGGCCAAAATGTTCTGGCAGCCCGCCTTGTAGGCCTTCTCCAAAGCTTCGTCGATGTAGGAAACGGCCATATTCGTGCAAGTCAAGTGCATACATGTTTCGAGGCCCAACGTGGACTGCGCCGTGTAGACCATTTCGTTGGTCAAAGTGGACGAGCGCCCGCCGGCGTTCCAGGTGATGTCGATAAAAATTGGGTTCAAATCGTACATTCTGTCCATTCTGTCATAGAGATTTTGCACACCTTGTGGAGTCTTGGGTACGAAGAACTCAAATGAGAACGTAGCTGGTGGGGCGTTTGGTCCCTCATGGGCCTGTTGCAACTTTTCTGTGATCTTCATGGCAGTCCTTCAGGGATCGGGTCACGTACACTAAACAAAGCGATGTATACGGTGAGTGGAATACAAAGAAACAAGCGTGTAGTCCAAACAATTTTGAATCTCGATATTTCACGATTTATCTCCTCCTGCATGCACATGCAAGTGTGAGTAATAAACATATTAAGGTCAGGCTGTGAGAAGCTCAACTTTTGGGACGTGTCACGGCGGTAGCTGGTTTCGTTTTTTGTTCAGTGATGTGTTCTACATTGGGCCTGAAAATCGCCAGAAAAGAACAAGGATTTCAAGTCGGTTTTACGCTGTAATCGCTCGCTTTTGGTGACACTGAACAGCCGCTATCGCTTTTTGGCAGCGGAGCTGCGGGCGCCGGACGCTTCCGCAATCAATTGCGTATTTTCTTTCGCTGTTTTTTGCCCGTTCAAAAGACTGCAGGGTACGCGTGCGACAACGAAGAGAACCTCTCTTTCGCTGCCCCGCCGGTCGCTAGCTGAATGCTGGATAAGAATTGGGCAAAAATGAATAATAACATTTCACGTGCGTTGACGCCGCACGTGCATGCATATGGCAATTTGCGACAGCCGTTATCGGCGAGGGCGCATTTGTACCCTAGCGCGCATGCAGGCTTCTCTGGGGTAAAGCCATCACGATTAGAGCTCATCATGCTCGAAGCCCATAGAGTTCTTGCCGAGACCAAGAAGCTGTTTGTTGTACTCCTTCCACTCAGGGATCAAGCGCTGTGCTTTTTTGAGCTTGCTTTCGGAGCTTGTGGGGTCGTTGCACATGTCGATCATTTTGGCTGACGAAAACAGCTCGCCGGAGCACCACGTCTCGCACCATAACCACTCCTGTGGTAGAGAGTAAATTGGTACCACGCGCTGCAAATTGTTTGGCAAGTCTTGGTCGAGGTTGGAGAGCGAGTTGGGATCCGACGATAATTTCTGGTAGTGCGACCGGAGCTTGTCCCCAACGGTGTCCTGCCTGAATTTGTTGAGGTCCACCACGTAGAGCGCACTGATGTGGTACTTGAGGTCAGTCTTCAACACATCTTTCCAATACCCGCTTTCCCAGAATCTGTAGTTGGCCATTTCCGGTCTTGAATCGCACATCGGCGTGAACCCGTATGGTGCACCGTGAAGATCAATGTCCATGAGTTGCTTCAAGTCCGTACGAGCGACTTGGTCCGCATCCACGAAAATGATCCTGTCGAGGTCAGCAGGGAACAAAACATCAAGGAAAAGAATCTTGTACGCCCAGACTATTCTGTGGGGCACCGACTGGCGTCTCAACCAGATAGGCCACTTGTAGCTGACAAATTCGTAATCGAAACCATAGAGGACAGACAATGCGTGGACCTGTTCTCTGAATTTGACACTTGTGGAGTCTTTGAGTAGCCAGAACTTCAACATTTCTTTCGTGTGATGCTTGACAGAAAGCATCATAATTGATAACAATTTCTCATAGTCGTGGCCCCTGGAGATACTGAAAATGTTCACCACAGAACCAGATTTGGACGCCGCGTTATGTCCTAATGCTGCCAGACAGTCCTCACCAGGTGTTGTGGTAGTCTTTCTGACCCTAGCATGTAACGTGTTGCTCAAAAGTGAGAAGATCGGAATGGTAAAGGAGTCAATAACTTCACGCAGCGAAGAATATTTGTTCTCATCAAGCGACAAAATACCATAGATCGAAGAGCAAGCACTTTCTTTCTTGAGCTGGACCTGCCAAACACCAGGTGTGAGTTGAATTTGATTATATCCTAGAGTCTCGACCGTGTATCCCTCTTCGCTCATCTCACCTTTGTGTGCAGCCAAAACTAGACCTGAAACGGGTCCACCATCGGCTATGTTGTTGACGTAAGTCTCGACAACAACACGGTCCATCTCATAGTCCAAATGAGTGTCCTGTTTTAAATTGAGGTTATCGTAGTCCAAAGTAAGGGACGCATTACCTCTCTGTATTTGCCAATTTTTTGGAACCTCAATCTCGGCGCGATAGGCAGCAGAATCAAGAGAGGGAAATTGGTCGGCGCTTGAGGCTGCAAAGGAGTTTTCATCAGAAAATGAAACGCGTGACCGAACGTAGCCCGATGCGTAGATCCTATCGAGTGCGTCGCTGGTTTGAGGATTCTTGAACGGTTGAAGGAGAATTTTGATGTTGACAAAAGAAATGTCGATCAAAGATTGAAGCGAGGACACAAGCGGCTGGGAGTATTCATCGATTGGATCAATAACCAAGTAGATGTCAATCGGCTTTTGAGGGTCATACGTTCGTAACTCCACAGAATTATCAAAATCAAGTGAGGAGAGATCAAACCTGTCAACGTCCGATTTGACAATTGAGTCTTCAAGGAAAAAACTGTTCGTGATTGTCGAGGTGACCATGTCATACCAATCACCCAAGTGCAAGCTTCTAGGGGCGAACTCCAAAAGCGTCTTCCACCAAAACTTATCTGGATATGCTTCCAACACATCATTGACAATATCAAGCCGCTTGGAAAATTCGTACAGGATCAAATGCTCGAGTTCTTGGGTTCCGAAAATTTCATCAAGACGGAAAAAGCGAGAGTTCAATAAAAGCGTAGGTTTCAGCGACAAAATCTTGTTTCTTTCCAAAATCGAAATCTGAGAGGAATTGAGTCCATTGAAGGTCTGGATGCGCATATCACCAATTTCGTCAATCATTTGTCTCAATTGAGTCAGAGAGAGGTCCGATGACGAATAAGATTTTTCAAAATGCTCCATCAAGCTGCTTCTTTGACTGGTGTTGAATAGACGAAGTTGGATTGCTCTTTTCGAGTTGGACCTCATTAACTGGAGAAGCTGTTTGAGTTGATCGAGAACGATATTTGAATTGAAGTCGCCTATGAGCCAAAAAGCAGCTGAAGGTGCAGCTGACTTGAAATTGGTTCTAAGAGGAAAAGAGCCCGAGATGAGGTCGCTTTTTACTCTCTTGTAGCGAATTTGAGCCAAGTCGCTCGGAGCAATTCTTGTGTTTCTGTGAGGCTGTGCTTCACTGAAAAGAATTTCTTTCAAGGACAGGCCAGAATCCCTGCCGTTGAGAATGATATCCTTCAATTTGGTAACATCATGCACGATTTGCTGACCCATCAATGTTTGCCAGTTGCTCGATCTCATTTTGTGAATGACACCATTGATGATGACCGATGGCTCAGATATGGAATACTTCTTACCAGTGCGGATGTACTGGGTATATGGCTTATTAGTTTTCGAGAGGTCGACAGCGTTGACGGCTTCGGACTCTCCCGAGTAGTATTTGTATAAGAGCGCCAAAGCCTCAGTAGTCTCTCCCACGTCCATCACATGGTAGAACATTCTGGTAAGGAGCTTGTCCTCCTCATTTTCGACGATAGGGAGAAGACCAACCTGTTGTGGAATACCCTTATCTAGAATGATTTTGGCCATTGCGAAGAAAACCTTCAATTGGCTCTTGTTTGAAAGATTGATGGCAAAAACGAGATCGTGGACGTTTTCCCGCAACGGTGGAATCTGTCCCATTTTCGTGGCGGCCGCATCTTTGACGTACACCTCAAATCTGTCCTGGGAGAAAAGGTTGTAGTTCTGGTCCGTCATCAAGTCATTAAAAAAGACAACGCCACCAGACTCCTCGTCGTTGGCATCAAAAGTGTCTTTGTACAAAGTGTAGCGGTTCGAGAAAGACCCTTGACGATATTCGTTTTCCTTGAAGGCACTAAGAAGGGCAAACTTGGAGAGAATCAATTTGGCTTGCTGATACAGAAAGCCGAGAGCGTGTAAGGAGTTAACCAATTCGAGCTCAGACTGTAATTTTTGCATGAGGTGAGGTAAATCCATGTCAAGCCTGTGGATGGAGGCACCATTGATGTACATTCCAATGAGATCCTTCGAGGCGCCTTTCTTCTCGTTAGCCTCTGCACGTTGTAAGACCTCCTGAATGTCCAGATTAAGCTCGCTCGTTGCAAGGTACGGAGTGTACAAGGCGATGTTGTTGATGAGCTCCACAAGATGAGCGGCGCTGCTGTCGGAATCGTCGTTGAGTATGAGGGAGATGGCGGCTGCAGCGACACGGGGAAGAAGCTTCCGTGGAACCTCGTGGATCTCCGAAGTTCTGTGATTGCTCAACACGTCCAGAATCAGGCCGAGCGTATGCTCGCCCAGTACTATGGGGGAAGTCTTCTGCTTGGGGTACAATGCCTTTCCGTAGCCGAACATGACCATGGGCTTGGGTTCCTGCGGCGGCACGTATCGCCAAACAAATCTGATCGTACCGGAGTCGCTGAGTTGGAGCAACGTGGCCATCATCGGTTCGAAGCGCGGGCTCTTTGGATCGCCATACAACACGAGAAGAGGGGCCTCGGAGCTGGCGCCAATCACGCGGTCAAACGGCTGGAGCTGCTCCGTGGCCTTCTGTGTCTGCAAAGCGTACAAGTCCAGCTCAGAGCAGTAGATCTTGGAGCCATACTGGACCCAGACCAGAGCTGGGTCTTCAATACGCTCGCCAAAAGAGTCGGCACGGCAAGCCTTGAGCACGGTCGAAAGACGGCTCGTGACATTCTGTTGAAAGTAGTCGTAGTGGCTCTGCACACGAGGCGTGTAGATGTTGTTGGCAAGCGCAAAATCGCCCATGCCTTTCTGGACAGCGTCAAGGCCAGCGGCTACTCGGAGGTACTTCATTTCGTCCGAAGAGGGCCCACCCGGCAAATCTGGAAGCTCGCTCTCGTTGTTTTCAACGGCATCAATATTTTCGTTTTGATCATTGTCGCTTTCCCAGTCGGAGTCGGCAGAGCCCCACGAATACATAGAGTGGAGCACAGCACCAAATGCCGATTCGTTGGCAGCAAAGGCCTCCACCAATTTGAGATCAAACAGGCAATCGGGCCAGCTGGCATGCAAGTCCATAAACACGGCCGCGGCACACGCTTGGCCACAGCAAAGTAAAAGCCAGTGAATGAGATTATGGATGTTCATTGCAGAAGAGGCGATGTCAGCACCGCTGGAAATGCGCGGCGGCATCAACGTCATCGATGATCGACGCGCCGCAGGCGACTGCGAAACCACAGCCCATCGCACACGACCAATTGTCTACGAAATGAAACAAAATCAAGCGATTAATTATTAGCCGAGCCACAATGTTGCTTACCAACGGCCACTACCGCCCTGGCCGCCGCCGTAACCACCTGGGCCACCGCCGTAGCCACCTGGGCCACCGCCGTAGCCACCTGGGCCACCGCCGTAACCGCCTTGGCCACCGCCTTGGCCGCCGCCGTAGCCCCAGGAGTTGTCACCGCCGCCCAGACCAAAGTTTCCAAAGCCGCCGCCTTGACCACCGTGACCACCGTGACCACCGTGACCACCGTGGCCACCTTGGCCCCCATGACCGCCGAACATCTTCTCGCCGGCTTCCATCAAACTGCCCATCATTCCACCCTGGCCGCCACCTTGTTGGCCGCCGTAGCCGCCTTGGCCACCTTGGCTACCGTAGCCGCCTTGACCGCCGTGGCCGCCATGGGACGAACCGCCCGACACAGCACTCATAAGGCTGCCAATCATACCAGAACCGCCATGGGAGCCGCCGTGGTTACCGCCACCCATTTGGCCAGAAATGGCTTGTCCAAGCATTCCTTGGAGACCACCGCCGGAGCCGCCGTGGTTCTGGCCATTGCCACTGTGCATGGCAGCGCCAATAGCAGACGAAAGAAGGCCTCTGTCGCCGTTTTCGCCGCCCTGCTGCTGCTGCTGCTGCTGGTTACCATTGGATTGATTTTGAGGATAGTCGCTTCTCTCGCCCTGGTCGCCGGAGCTGTAGAAGTCGTTAGCAGACATATTGAATCTTATAAAATGAATGAAAAAGAGGTGGAGGGGAAATTCCGATGCTCACATGAACGTGGACCGCCGCTATCGCAAGCTTCGGTGCATGTGCAGGTGGGTCTCTATACAGGAGTTCTCAACGGAGATGTGGAGCTCACTAACTGAAGTTTGGAACACCGACAAGGGCCCTACCATCGTCATCGCTTGCCCTCGTGCGTGTACCGAGCTGTGAACCAATTGTTTGTCGTTTCATCGCTTAATTTTATCCACGATCCAAGCACACTTCAGGCAGGACCGAAATTTCGCATCCATCGCGCTTGTTTACCTCATCAACATCATCTCCCCCTCCACCAAAAAATATGTCCGATAGCGATATCAGCCTGGACTTCACCGATGAAAACTACACGTCCGGTAGCGACATGGAAATTGATCCAGAGTTGGCTCCGGCGCCCAGACTGAAGTCTAAAAAGTCTTCGGCAAGACAAGCGTCCATAGATTCCAATGCGGCTTTCGACGACGACGACTTTCCCGAGCCCGTTGTGTTCTCCGATGATGACGACTTTCTTCTGGGCCATGACGATCTCGACGACGGCTACACTCTACGAGACAACATCAAGGCCGCCTCTGGGTTCAAGGTGCGCAAGAAGCCTAAGGCGCTGTACTTGAAGCGGCGCTTGATGAGAGCCTCGGACAAGTCGAACGATCCCGAGGTTCGTGACAACTTATCCAAGGCCAACGAAGCCTTTGTGCGCGAAGACCTCTCCACGTCCTGGAAGCATTACATGGAGGTGATCAAACTAGATGCCAAAAATTTCAACGCCTACAGGACATTGGGTGAAATCTGCCAGATGAGAGGCGATCTAAATAAGTGCTGTCTCTACTGGCTCTTGGCCGCCGAGTGTGGAGAAGTGGACGATCGATTCTGGGCTATGGTCGCTGAACTCAGTGCCAAATTGGGCCACATTGACCAAGCCATCCATTGCTACAACCAAGCTATCGCCAAGCTGGACGGCAAGGTACCAAACTACATCCTTGACCGTGCAATGCTTTACAAAGAGAAAAAACAATACGGCCGTGCCTTAGAGAGTTTTCAGAGATTACATCAGATGTTCCCCACAGATACTTCCATCATCCAGAATCTAGCAACCATTTACTTGGAACAAAAACGCTTGAATGATGCTATAAATCTATACATGCGTATCCTTGAGTCAAACATGCATCCTCAGCCAAAGAGTGAGTATCCGCCTTTCAACTGGACAGAGCTTAATATCGCTTGTGAATTGTTCATGTCGCAGCACACTTGGGCCACTGGTATAAAACTTATAAAGTTGGTAGCCAGGTGGAAGCAGGGCCGCCAAGATGAAACTTGGTGGGACGATGTGGATGATGACACGGAGTTTGACACGGAAAGACGTTTCAAATATCTCGGAGCAAAAAAACCCTCGCTCTACAAAATGCTTGAAGGTCGTGACTACAAACTCCCCATCGACATTCGCTTCAAGCTTGGCTGTTTCAGACTTGAGATGAACAACAAAGTCGAAGCCATTATCAACTTCGACTACTTGAGAGATGAGGATATATCGGACGTTTCGGATCTATATTTTGAAGCTGGAAAAGAGCTAGAGGCGAAGGGTTACCACGCCGATGCTGTCAAGTACTTGAACGTACTGATTGAATTTGAAGACACCTTGGAAACTGGTCTTCTACTTGGTAAGTGCAATCTTGAAATTGAAGACTATGAGGCAGCGAAGACCGTGTTGTTACATACTCTCGATCTATACCCGGATAATATTGATATTAAGCTTTCCTTGATTGAGGCTCTATACCATACAGGAGATATGAACAAGGCGACAAGTATGATGAAGGATGTTTCTAAAAGCGAGTTTCCCAAAGGTTTAGAGCGCAGAGACACAGAGACTCCTGGAACTGAGTCTCCAAAAGACATTGATGAATCGCATGATGTGAGTCTGGCACTCATCAAAAACTCGGACTACTACAAGAATATTCGCAGTCAGAAACTCACAGATGAAGAACGAAAGAAAAGAGAGGCAGATGCTACAAGAGCCGTTCTCGGAAAGTTCACCAGAATGCAAAAACTCCAGGAGGCAATTGATAAAGGACATCACGTCGCTGCAACTGCGTGGTTGAAAATTGCATCAAATTTGATTGAGACATTTATGGAAGTTAGAAGCTTCTTTCCAAAAAACAGAAAGACCACCTTCAAGGGAATTGTCATGTACAAACGGAAGAAATCCATGGGGTACAATGACCAATTTGCTAGAATCAAGGACTTGTTCGAGGGAGTTTCGCAAGCCGATCAGGGAAGAACAGAAATGACATCCCAGACTGAATTTCGTGGTCTCGCATATGATACGTGGCTCGATATATTCGTTCAATATGCTTATTTGGTGAGACAATTTGAAAACAACATTGATGAAGCAATTCAGATCATAGAGGTTGCTCTCGATGTGAGTGTTTTCATTCAGAACAAGACACGGAACATGTTACTTAGGATTGCCAGACTCATTCTAGGAATGTCCCAGCAGGATTTCTCCGTTGCTGTTTCCAATAATGTGAGGTACCTCCTCACATCCACTCAATTTTCTCCAAGGATTTACAACTTCTTCATGTGTTGCTTTGCTTCTGGTGTTGCTGCATGGGCAGCCTTTAGTAACTACAATCATCAAAAATACTTTTTGCGCCATCTCAAGGCTTATGACTCCTTACTCACGTCGAGTAAGGTTTCTGGATCTGCCCAAATCACCATTGACACTGAAGATATGCAATTCAACAGAGAGCACCCGTACTTGCTATACATCTATGCTTGTTTACTTGGGAGCAATCGGACATATCTGTCACCGATCGTGTACTTGACTCGGGCCTACCGCCAATACTACAACGATCCTACCATTTGTTTTATGCTTGGTTTAGCACATGTTCACCGGTCAATGCAGAGGAACAGTGGAAATCGACACATCCAGCTTTTGCAAGGACTCAGTTATTTGTTGGAGTACAAGGAAAGACGCTTGGTAAATGCTACAATTTATGAACAGCAAGAGGTGGAGTATAACTTCGGCCGGATGTTCCACATGATTGGATTGACCACTCTTGCAGTCAAGCACTACGAGAAGGTCCTTGAATTCCATGAGGCAATGAATGATGACGGAGAGTATGACATGCTGATGGAAGCAGCGTACAATTTGACTCTCATCTACAATATAAATGGGAACAGCATGCTAGCAAGGCTGATAGAGGAGAAGTACCTCACAATCTAGGGTGTGCATGAAAGGCGCATCACATCAACAGAAGTTCTGATGAGCTTATAGAAGTCTAATACAAACCAGCATATAATTCCACAACACAACCGTCTCTTATGGTTCGTCTTAAGCATCGGTACATTCTATTTGATGTCCTTTATCCCCCGTCTTCGCAGCCTCGAGGCAACGACCAGCTAGAAAAGTTCACCACATTCAGTGAAGATACAAAAACTTCTTTACTTCAGCTACACTCTTCATCGCCGCTGAGTGTGAATGCCCGATCTTTGGCGAGCGTTCTCAAGCAGGTGATCGAGGACCATTACGGTGAGCTTGCAGCCGGCACAATCGGCCTGCTGATCATCGTAAAGTACTTCAGCAACAAGACATCTACAGGAATCATACGATGCAATCGTACAGACTACCGGCTCGTTGTTGCTGCCCTAGGACTCATGAACAAAATAGAGAGTCGAGACGCCATTTTCAGATGTGTACATGTCAGTGGAACTATAAGAAAGTGTGAAGATTTCTCCATCCGTCGCACGCGACAACTAATGGTCGAGATGGGTCGTGAAAGAGATTTGGAAAAGGATCTCAAAGATTTCACTGACATGTTCAAAGATACTGAGGAGGCTGACGACGAGTTGTGATATTTTCATTTGTCATATCTGTTCCAATGCAACTGCGGAAACCCACCCTCATGCTTTCAGTTCTCAGCGCTCCGAATTTTGCATTTCCTTCGATAAGTAGCTAATTCTCGGTCGAAAATAGTATGACACGGATTTTTCTACTTCAAAATATATCAGGTAGCTCCGTTGTAGGAAAATCCAGCATACGACAAAGGTCATGTGACTTCCCACCAAGCGCACAATGAGGAACGGAAATGCTATCAGGAAACCACAAATTTCACGCCATTCATAAGCATACACAAACCCCCCCTCCGGACCTCCCCCAGTTTTCCTATGGCCGTTTCTGAACTTCTTCAGAGAATACAAAAAAGGGCTCAAATCCAGCATCAAGTTCCCTCCACAAAGAATGAGGAATCTACGAAACCAAAGAACCACCCACTGCTGTCTCAACGAGGAGACCGAGTCATAGACCCTGTGGTGGCTCGGTTGAAGGCGGCGCGGAAAGCAGAGAAGGAAGCCAAGGAAAAGGCTCTTAGAGAGAAAAAAGGGCTAGCGCCAAAGAAGGTAGCAGCTCCCAAACCAAAACCACCGGTGAAACTGGCAAGAAACACCACAAGCCGCCCGGCTAACAAAGGCGAAAGGCCGCCAGCCGGCGCCCTGCGGCAGAGCAATGTTGCGTCTCTGGCCAGAAGGCTGCCCCTGGATTCTGTCAAGAAACCGAAGTTGTCATTTAATGAGTTGATGAAGAAAGCATCCGGCATAGACCAGAGCAAAATGTCCCTCAACTTGAAGCTGAAAACCAAGCTGCCCGAGGCAGTACAACCAAGAAGAAAGACTCCGGAGGCACAGGCTACATGTGTCTCCTCTGCATCGCGTGTGAGGAAACTGCAGATTCCAAGCCGGCCAGAGCCTTCCTCGGTCAGAAAGTCTGCAGAACCAGCGAATAATACTTACAGGGCGGCCATACCCATCCGCAAACCTTCGTCCAAGCTTGAGGAAAAGTTTGCTCAACGGAGGGCAAGCAAGGGCAGTCGGAAGAACGACTACTCGGACGAAGAAGATGATGATATGGACGAATTTATTGTGTCTGATGAAGAACAGTATGATGCGCCCGTGGACTACGACAGGGACGAGATCTGGTCGCTATTCAACCGCGGAAAGAAGAGAAGCCAGTACCAGTTTGATGACTACGATTCCGACGATATGGAAGCAACGGGTGCAGAAATCTTTGAAGAGGAAAACAGGTCGAAGCGGACAGCATTGGAGGAGGACAGAAAGGAACAGGAGAGGGAAGCACGGTTGGCAGCCTTGAAAAACGCAAGGTTGGGGAAGAGCTAAGAAGGGCCTACAGTGTCTCAACAGATAATGTGGTACGTAATTATTTTGGATTGCTGACGAACATTGGTAATTGGCATTCTTTTTGATGGACACGAAATGCGTAGAACCATGTGCGCCGTGAGGCGCGCTGAGATGCATGCTCATCGCCTGGAGATCTACCAACGCCCATCAACATGGAGTACTCGGAGATTCTCAAGGAGCTCCGCAGGGAGTCCATCCAGATTCGCAACCGAATTCAGTCCATTATCTACGACAGCCGCTACGTTGCGCTATTCGACTCCTTTCCGTTGATCGTCAACGAAAGATGCGGCCCGTGGTATGTTAGCCCATCTAACACGGCAGACAGCGTATACTTCAAGTCCACGGACGGCCACACGGGAGAGTGGAAGTTTTCACCCCGAAGACTCAATCTTCACCTTCTCGGCCGCTTCTGTCGGGCCGATTCTGTTGTCGTGGTGGACTCCACCAGAAAAGGAAAGCTCATGCCTGACGCGCTACTGAAGACCATTCCCATCTGGTGTGCTGTGCTCAACTCCATTATGTTTGATGGGGAGACAGTGGACGGTTTTGTGGATCTTGCAAAGGACCAGTGGCTCTTGACTCCGCGGGAGATGGTGTCTGAGAGTGAACACAACTCCATCATAAAGACGATTCCGGATCATGTCCGTGAAGCCCGCAAATTGGGCATCACAAGTGAGGACATTGTGGGGCGGCTCGGTGGCAAGAAGCCGTTGGTGCCCCAGTGGATTTACCCTTCCAAGCGAAGCCAGGCTGTGCGTTCTCGCCCAGACTTTTTCACCATTTGTTGTTTGACCGCATCGCAAAAAGCCAAGGACGTCGACCCCACCAAGTGGACCTACTCGCTCCCATACGTACAGGGCGCAGCGGACGACCACGAGCTTTGGGCCAACGATATTTGCGGCGGCCTGCTTGATCACAATCTTCTATGGAATAGTGTCTTTGCTGAGTCATCCGAGTCCTTGCGAGTGGTCGACCCTCGCACCGGCGATATTAGCTCCTGGCTATCAGAGGCCGAGTTTATCACACGGCTCAATGCAATCTACGAAAAAGCCCAGCTCGTTCACACGCCTCAGAGCGTGGACTGTTCCGAGATGGGCCAGACTGGGGTGGTCATAGGAGCCATCACCGGCCGCCTCGGCTACGACCAGCTCCTAGCTAGCGTGCCTGCGTTGCAGTCCGTCATAGTGCTATCGGAAGATCACGAAGTCGGGGATGTGCCTGAGATTAGCGCTGGTTCTGTCTCCCACTATAAACTACTGTCATCCAAAAAGGGCTCCAAGATGCTTCGCGACCAGCTTCCAGACATTGTGGCTCAAGCAAGTCAACCCTCGTCCACGAATAAAGTTGTAGTTCTCTGCGACAGCGGCAAGGATCTCAGTGTTGGCGTGGCGTTGTGTTTGTTGGGCAGAAACTTCGATGCCGACTGGAACAGAGTGGACAGCCCGCCGCACGTGAACAAGGACCACATCAAACAGCATCTCAAGCGTGTGCTGGACCGAAGAGTTGTCAACCCGAGCCGCAACACATTGCAAAGCGTCAATAGCTTTTTGATGTCCAGGTGAGTCTTGACTGTCTAGAGCACCAAGCGTCTACCCCACATTGCGCGACTCGGTACACATACTACACTTTATCTAAGCCAAATGGCAGAGATAGACCCCACAACATGCCCAAAATCCTTTGTCTACCTGGCTACTTGCAAAATGGGCAGCAGTTGAAAAAGCAGGCCCGAAATGTCGAATATGTGCTCGGCCATGAGCTTGGGTTGGAGCTCGAGTACGTCGACCCCCTCATAGAAATAACCAAATCACACGTGCCATTTTTGTTCACGGGAGATGTCGAACAGGACCAGCGCCGGTGGGACTCCATTGTTAAGCACAACACTAATCGCTGCTGGTGGAACAAGGGGGAGAACACAGACTACGTTGGCTTCCACGAATCCATGGACCACATCTTGCGCCACATCAAGCGATGCGGGCCTTACGATGGCATATTGGGGTTTTCCCAGGGAGCCGCCTTGGCTGCAATGGTGGCGAACACGGTAGAAGAAGCCGTGGGGCAGCCTTTCAAGTTTGCTCTCTTGTTCTCTGCGTTTGCGTTCACCACCACCAAGCTGCCCAGCGATCGCTCGTCTGCCCTCAACGAGATCACGTCCCTTGAGCTTTACGCGGACAGAGTCACAGTCTACCCCCAGTACAAGCGGTTCTACCAATCGCCTCCGCAAAAGACGAAGTTTATCGCCTTTTATGGCAGTGAGGACGGTGTTGTGCCTCCGATTAGGACAAAATACCTTTGTTCCTTGTACCCAAAAATAACCCTATTGAAGCATGGCGGAGCGCACATTGTGCCCCAGGACAAACACGAGATTAATTCTCTAGTAGAGCTGCTTCAGAGTCAAAGATTAGAAAAGCCAACGAAGTTATGATGACCGGCGTGTAGATTTGAAGAGCAGGGCCTTGGTGCGGCCACCACCAAATTTCGCGCAAGGCTCTTCACATCAACACAATTATATAGTACTCGAACATATGTCCGAATCAGCGGCTCACGCGGGTGCCCGGCCCCCCAGCGGCTCGGAATCTTCTGCCAGAAAAGAGGAGCACATTAAATTCATTGACTCAGAGCTGAGTGAAAGTCAAGACACTACTGGCTCTACTGTTGACAATGCAGTGAACAAACGACTGATGGACCCTGAGGAGTCAGAAAACAAAAGACTCCATCCGGAAGAGCAAGATTTACCGTCTTCTCTTTCTCGAAGAGAAAAGAGCCACACACCTGGGAAGTCTTCCTCGATATACAAAGAGCAGCCGCAAGATATCCCAGCCTGGATGAAAAGCAAACTTCTGTCTGACGCCAACCACAAATACGACAAATACGGCTCTAGAAGGCCCAACGCAGAAAGAAACCCCCGTGCTCAAGAACAAGACACCCGGTATGCCAGATATTCAGATCAAAATGATAGATACTCCAGATATCAACTGTCTGACCAGACAAGCGACTCCAGGATAATACGCAGAGAACCGGAGTCCGAGATAAGACGCAAGCCGTCTCCTCCCGAGCCAACATATGACATCAGTGCTTTGGAGGTTGCAGCTTATACTTCTGTTCCAACGTTGTCGGGCCCAGGAATGAAGTCTGACTACAAGACATTCCACAGTCACATTGCGCACAAGGAAAACAAGGACATCAATAGCATTGTGCGTCAGCATTACAACCAAAGAACATATCAGTCGAAGTCGCAGGGCTCGAGAACAAAGTCGCCGATTTACAAGATGCGGAACTTCAACAATGCCATCAAGTACATGCTTCTTGGTAACTGGACAAAGAGAAGAGCGCCGCAAGCTCCGCTTGTTATCTTGGATCTATGTTGCGGTAAAGGGGGTGACTTGAACAAGTGTGAGTTTGTGGGTGTTGACCAGTACATTGGTATTGATATCAGTGACGCCTCCGTCAAAGAAGCCTACTCTCGTTATTCCCAGAACAAAGCTCGCTTCATTCCTCAAAACCCGCAATCGAAAAGAAACAGGGACTCCAAGAGATATAACTTCGAAGCTTGCTTCGCAACGGGAGATCTTTTCACTTACACTGTTCCAGAGATTTTGGAGCGTAATTTCCCGGGCATAATCGATGGCTTGTTCCCTGTCGATGTTGTTTCCATGCAATTCTCCTTCCATTATGCATGGGAGACAGAGAGCAAAGTCAGAACAGTTCTCACGAACGTTTCTCGCTCATTACGTCCCGGTGGCCGCTTCATCGGCACAATTCCATTTTCTGACTTTATCCGGAATAAGATTGTGAAGAAGGAGTACACTGAGCCTCGCACATTTGGCAACGAGCTTTACCATGTACGCATGGAGCAAGACCCACCAGAAGACGGTGTTTTTAGATCGCCCTTCGGAAACCGTTACGACTACTTCCTCAAAGACGCTGTTGATGACGTGCCCGAGTACGTCGTCCCCTTCGAGACACTTCGGCTGCTCTGCGAGGAATATGGACTCATTTTGAAATTCAAGAAAACGTTTCCTGATATTTTCAACCTGGAGATTCCCAACTACTTTAGCAAACTCAACAAGAATTTGGTCGAGGGAATGAGAAGAGAAGATGGTAAATACGGTGTGGAGGGAGACGAGAAAGAGGCAGTGGCATTTTATGTCGGCTTTGTATTCGAGAAATTCGGAAACTAAGTATTAATGCATGACGTACAAGAAAACCAATGATATGGACACACAAAGGCAAATCACTCTGCCTCTCGAAGTAGTTCCAAAATACAACGTATTTCCGATAACGCTGTCGACCAAAGGTCGTATGAGCTTTTGTGTCAATGTGTCATACGAAGTAAACTTCATATACGTCTGAGTGGGGCCACTGACATTGTTGTCGAGACTTCCCGATGTGTTTACTTCATTTGTGCCTTCGAAGTGAGACTCCACGGGTAGAATCTCGAGATATCCCGCAGGTCCAATGATCGACTCTGGTGGCGAAAAAGGAACCTTGATCGAGAGATAAACAGGGCGGTGATCAGAGGACAAGAAAGTGTCGATACTTTGGTAGTCCATAATTTCTGGTCGGGTCCCCTTCTTGTACGTTGCGAGATAAAGGATTCGGTCACACCACAGAGGGCTTCTTTTCGTGTTATAAATCGCTGTGTTCAAGTGGTATTTGTATGTGGGACGGAAGTTGATTGAGCCCTCTCCAAAACCCGGGAAGAGTGCTCCACTGGCACGGCCCATAGACAATTCATCGGTCATCTTATGCAGCTTTGCGATTGCGCCATGAGAGTCGGCTGCTGAATCGTCCTGCAATTGCAGCAATTCGAGTACTGTAGACTTGGACGCCTGCACGTCTTTAGTTGTTCTGAAGTTGAGGTCGCCCATGAAAAACGTGTGGTTCCTCGGTTTGAGGTAGCTGAAGCCATCGCCGAAATCAAGCGCCCGCATGATGGTGTGGACGTCCTGGATTCGGCGCTGGTAGTAAACCTCGCCCTCGTTGGCCCCGAGATGGGCATTGGCAAATGTCAACTCGACGGATTGCTGCTGATTATTCATGTATGCCACTCTGAGTCCAACCGCTCCCTTCAACAGTGAGTTGTACATTCCGCAGCTGGCAGAAGCCGTTCTGGGGGCCACCAACCGCAGTGGAAAAGGAGTAATTGCCACGAGTCCAATGGCACCCAAATGGTGCATAGCCACTGTGGTGAAGCGATAGTCCGTGCCGGCGATAGACTCGTACTTCTTTCTCAAAGCTTGGAACAACACTTCCGTCATGTGGATCATATGTTTTCGCATGGACTCCTGGAACGAGCCATCTAGAATGGAGCAAAGCTCCTGCAATCCGAACACATAGAGTTCTGCGGGCGATTCTGGCAACAGCAGCTGTAGCTCGTCAATGAAGTGCTGCGAGTCTAACCTCACTTTGCCACAATTGAGCGTGAGGAGATATAATGGAATGGACATTGTGTCTCTTATCATCTAGCCACTGAGTTGCTGCGCGGCGATGTAGGCTGACAGTGGCTTGTATGGCGGCGCGGAGATGAGGTACTATCGTCCACTGCAGCGATTTATCTTCTACTGCAGTAATTAATCTTCTGCTGCAGCGAGCGTGAATCCACACAAAACAACCGCATGCTTCTAGAGTCGCAACGACAGTTGTTGGAGGAGCTTGATACTTTGCAGAGTGCCGTGGCCCAGCGCTACAGCAGAAACCCTGCGCTCCGAAAGGCCTCTGCCATCGACGACCCCGACGAAACGCTAGAGTCCAGACCCAAAAGACCCCACAAAGAAACACTATACCAGCTTCACGAGATCGACTACTTTCGCCGGCTGTATGCCCGTGCCGTGGACCACATCGACTACAATTTTCAAGGGGACGACTTGAAGACCGAAATACGCAGTTTGAGCGATCCCAAGATGACCTTCAGCCCGCTCATGTCGATGATTGACCGCATCGAAACTCTGCCAGACACTTTGAAACCGGCCAGCGCCACCTCCTTGATCGACTCGTATAAATTGTACCTGAGCGCTCCCGAAACGGACGTGGTGCAAACAAAGGCCCGCTTGCAGGCGAAGCGCAAGCACTGCTTGGCTAAAGTCACCACATTTGTCGACGAGAAGCTTTCGCAAGCGTTCAACGACACGGAGCTCTACGGAAAGTACTTAGACTTGAGTGTCTTCTATGACCTCTACAAGACAAACACCGGATCGAGCGTTTCTTACGTGGAGTACATTCGCAACTTGGACAACTTCACCGCCCAGAACACCAGCGTCCAAAAGCATCAAAAGTACCTTGAAGCGCTTGTCGGCTACCTCGAGTCTTTCCACCGCAATTCCAATCCTCTCGAAAAGCTTCGATATCCAGAATTTGACAAGGCAAACGCCGAGGACGAAAACGCCGAAAGCGCCGCGGACAATACTCTTTATTGTCGTCCCTGCGACAAGACCTTCGCTAAGGCATCGGTGTATCGCGGCCATCTCGAGGGCAAGAAGCACAAGAAGAACGCCAAAAACTTCGACGAGACCTCGACAGCTGACGGCGCCTCCGCCACAAAAACCATCCTGCCTGTCCGCCTTCTCGAACACAAGGTCATGTATTTGTGTGAGCACTTGAGGCCGGTGATAGATGCCACGGCCAACGACTATGGAAGAAGATCGAAACTCTCGGAGAAGGAACTCTATTTGGAAGCTTTGGCAGTCGAAGGTGCGCCATCGGATTATACAGACGTTGAAAGTGGCGTGGAGGACGAGGATGCAGAGGAGAATAACGAAGACATCGAAAGCGCATATTTCAAGGATTTGCCCTTGGGACCCGACGGCATCCCTATACCGTTGTGGCTCTACAAGCTCCAAGGACTTCACAGATCCTATGCATGTGAGGTCTGTGGGAATGCCACATACAAAGGCAGACAACAGTTCAACAAGCACTTCCGGCTCCCGAAGCACGTCCATGGCTTAATGAGTTTGGGTGTTGCGGAGTCGGATGTTTTGTTCTTTAACGACATATCCAGCATTGCAGAGGTCCAGCAATTGTGGGAAGACATCAAAATATCAAGGCGCCGAACCGAAACACACAACGACGAGGTTATCGAGGTGGAGGACGCCGATGGAAATGTCATGTCGCAGAAGGACTATGTGGAGCTCAAAAAGCAGGGTCTTATCTGAGCCGCCGGCGCATGGCCGCCCAGATAGATGGGCCTATATTGTATACTAGCTATCTACCATGTATGATTCAGTCATTTAGCCCATTAGCCAAAGCAAGGCTTACGCCACAATTTGCATCTGCCTAGAGTCTACTCATGGCCGGACTCGCGCTATATGCATGTCCATGTAGCACAGCATCTCGATGAGAAGCGGCATCGTATGAGACGCCTATGGACGAAAGTCACCACTCAACCAAACACTATGAGTCAGAGTCCCAGGACTAAAGTTGCCAAGCTCTCGAGCTCGCAGAGCTTGGAGCCGGGCGTGCCCCCTAGACAGCCTCGGGGAACAAACAAGCTTCGTGATTCGCTTGGCTTTCGCCTTAAGCAACAATCAGTGGATAAGAATACGCTTGCTTCGACAGGCGACATCAACAAAACAATTCATGAAGAGGAAACGGAGGGTGCCGGCTACAAGATCGAAGGTGCTCTTCGAAGAGTGACTCCGTATTACTTCACTTACCTCACTTACTGCAAACTTCGCTGGAGAGATCGGCTGTTGATCGACATCTTCACCGACGAGTTCCGGGACAAGGAGCCGCAGTATTATAAGAAGGCAATTGCCGAGGGCAAGGTTTTGTTAAACAAGCAGCCATCCACGCTAAACTCGGTGGTGAAAAACGGAGACCTCATTAGCCACAGACTCCACCGCCACGAGCCAGCAGTGACCTCGCGTCCCATTAAGATTGTGTTCGAAAACGACGACATTATCTGCATTGACAAGCCCTCGGGTCTTCCTGTGCACCCGGCTGGTCGCTACAGGTATAACTCCATTACGAAGATCATGCAGCACGAGTACGGAATCACGGTCCATCCGTGCAACAGGCTAGACAGGCTCACATCTGGATTGATGTTCTTGGGCAAAAACCCTAGAGGTGCTGAGTTTTTTGTGAAGCAAATCAGGGAAAGGAGTGTCAGAAAAGAGTACATCGCCAGGGTGAAAGGAAAGTTTCCTGCTGGGCAAACGCAAGTGGACTCGCCTGTTCTCACGGCTTCTCCTAAGCATGCCCTCAACATTGTGGACTCCGAAAACGGGAAAGAGGCCAAAACAGAATTTCACAGAGTCTCTTATGACCCATTGTCGAACACTTCCGTGGTGAAATGCCATCCACTCACTGGAAGAACACATCAGATCCGGGTTCATCTCCAGCATATCGGCCATCCTATTGCGAACGACCCAATCTATCTGAGCGAGTTCATTTGGGGAGGTTCGGATCTAGGAAAGGGTATCGATGGCCTTAAAGACAAAGACATCATCTCCCGCTTGGATATGATCGGTAAGTCCAAAGCATGCTCGACGTGGATACACCCGGAAGAAGATGGAGAGGTTTTAACGGGCGAAACTTGCTCCGAATGCAACGTTCCTCTTTACTCGGACCCAGGAACCAATGATTTGGACTTATGGCTCCACGCGTTCAGGTACGAGGCTGCTGACAAGCTGTGGTCCTACCAGGTTGATTATCCTGAATGGGCCATCAATCCACATCGTCAATACATGGAACTCGCGATTGAGCAGGCCCGCAAGTGTGGAGAAACCCAGACCCAATATAACGTTGGTGCTGTGTTGGTACATGATGGAATGGTGCTTGCCACTGGGCACTCCAGAGAACTCCCTGGAAATACCCATGCGGAGCAATGCGCCCTTGAAAAATATTTCAAAGAATCGGGATCCAAAGATGTGCCAGAGGGAACTGAGCTCTATACGAGCATGGAGCCTTGCTCGCTTCGTTTGAGTGGTAATTTGCCCTGTGTGGACAGAATCTTGAATACAAAAATCAAGACTTGCTTCGTCGGAATATTGGAGCCTGATACATTCGTGGCAGACAACACAGGAAAGGCTAAGCTCGCTGCCGAAGGTGTTGATTACATCCACATTCCTGGCTACGAGACAGAGTGCTTACAGATTGCGACCAAAGGGCATGAAAAGTTGGAGCAAAAGAGTACAAGCGACTCGTAAACTGTCTTGAAAACTTTTCCCACCTCATGTAAACATATGTAAATGCATTTAGTCCTCATTATTGAAACGAATCTGCACGTCTTTTCGAGAATAGACAAACACTTCTTGTGCTGTTCTGCGTTGCGCAAGATCTTCATTAGCGGGCAGCCGCATCCTAGAATGGTCATTCATGTCTAACAGCGGTTCCATGCCAGACACAAAAGAGCTGCCAACACTGACCGACCGAGGGATCGCCATACCAGTGGCGATCACAAAGTCTGTAAACTTCACAAAATTGTCCCGAATCCATGCGAAGCCATGCGTGATGTGATGAGGGTTGGGGCGGTGGCTCGGCGTACCCACCTGAAGAGAGCGTAAACTGTTTGAAAATGTTCTTTGGTGAGGTAAGTTCAGAGTTTGACTTGATTCGTAGGACGTCGACGACGTGTGGTTTGCTTTCGAGCTCCGCGGCTGTATAGTCAGATCGTCTCCTTCGTCTAGGTCAGACTCTTCCTCGACGAATAGCTCGAACCTGTCGAGCTCATACATCTCGTCCTCGTAGAATTTTCTGCCAAGAATACCTTCTTTTTCTTGTTTTTTTCTGATCACGTTATACATGTTGCACCACTCCCAAGGGATCACCACAGATCCAAGGTAACTCACAACGGAAAAAACCTCAGAGAGATCGTAAACCCAAGCGTTTGATACATCAGCAACAAAGAATGCGACTGGGATGTATATCATGATAATCGAAAGGACCGAGATGGCCCAAATGTCCTTATGGTGTATCAAGGTATTTAACTTCGTGAGCACGAATGCTGTGAACACTGCGGCATATGATATACTCATAGAAATGCGGCACAAGTAAGTAAATGCTGGTAAGACGTGTCCCGCCTCTTCCTTATCCGCAAAGTTGTGGAATTTGCTAATGCTCCAGAGCGCTTGTGAGGAGAGGGACACAAAAGATCCGATGAGAAATACCAGGCGCTTGTCACCTTGGCGAGGGAATAGTCTCATTGCAACTTGAACCTGGTTAATCTGGAGAAGGAGAACAACGATCAAATCTATGATCTTGAGGTAGATCTCGCTCTCTATACCTTGCAAGAGGAGGCGGCCATAAAGAAAGCCCTGTTTTTGCTGTTTGTGGAGAAGGACAATTGATTTCACCACCACTATGAGCATGTACAAAGACGACATCATGGACAGTGTCTGAAGCAAGTATGACGGCTTGATGGTGTAGTTTGTGATGACAAAGATAGTCAAGAATATTGTCACCACCGCCAGTGCCGCCAACGAATATATAATCGGAGCCACACTGAAAATGAAGGCTCCGCACGAAGTGCCGGTAGTGTACTCACGCCAGGAAGCTTTCACAATAGAGAGAGACTCTGTGACGTTGTCTAGTATCATGTTCGTATTGGTATTGAGGAGCGGTCGGGCTCCCATGTAGCACTTCTGCTCATATATTGCCTCGGAGATGGGCTTGATGATACGAGAGAGGTCATGCGACATTAGGATTCCCTCGTTTAGCTGTATAGGTTTGCACAGCTCGTACACCTTGATGTTGTACTGTGACCTCCAAAACATCGTAGAGGTGTAGGCGAGATGTGGAGTTAATGCAATGGAGGTTCGCGATCGGCTGAACCCATATTCTGCGCATGAGATGTCACCTTGGCAATCAGGGGAACCTTGCTGCAGAGGAAATGTACTATAGTGGCTGAAAATTCGGTATGAAATAATATTTGGCTCTTGCTCTTGCTCTTGCTCTTTTATCTAGAAAAAAATAATGGAATTGTGAACCATTTGGGCGGCTGAGTTTTGGGCACACGTAGGCACACTGGCGTTGTAATTGCAAACTGTAAAAAGCCATGTGATTAAAACCTTGAACTCAAAACCACCAAAATACCTTGGTTTTCCATCCACCTTTTTCATTTATCCGTCACTATAAGGAACAAATTTCTGTCATAAAAAAAAAAACACATTTAGTGCCGCTTTCAGTAAAGAACTGGCCCAAGGACCTTTTCAGCTTTGGCGCGGCCGCTTGACAATCAGACGAGCGGCGCTACCATATGCGTGCACAAGATCTAGCCAAGGACAACCTTCTAAACAATAGTTGAACCAGCCTGCCGTCGCGAGTGTGCTACGTTGATTAGAATTCTGCTTCTCCAAGCTAGTCCAATCTGCCCACTTCCTCTACCCGAAAAAACAGTATCTGCGTGCTGCTCGGCCACAGATCGCTTCAGTGACACTTCGGCACCAGCTGCTTGCGGATCGATTAACAGCATGCTTTCGCCACATAGCCAGTCGGGCAACTTTCTCAAATCACCCCGGACGCATCAAAGAAATGAGTCAGACTGTTCGCAGAACTACTCTTTCCTAGATTACTATGACTTGGATGACAGAACAACTGTCGACATCGAACCATTAGCGGAAAACTCAACCTTGGTCACGTCAGGCTTGGAGGCGTTTTCGAAATACAACAACGAGGCGTCATACTGCGTGGCAAACAAAGACTCCACCGCAGAAGAAGCTGCCGAGACCGAAGCTCTGCAGCAGCTCTGGAAACCCCAGACCATACCAGCCGTGGAGCCTTCCACACTTGCAGACCAATTGCAGAGCGACTTTGATGGTTACGGCTTCAGGAAAGAAAACACAACTTTCAGCTCGACCAAAGCATCCTACAATCAGTGGTTCAAACAATACCTGCAGCAGTTGCCCACTCAGAAACACAAATGGAAACTCCTTATGAAGAGTCACGGGTTGAACAATCAACTCGAGACACAGACACCATCCCGATTTCCGCCCAAGTCAGCGAAGATGAAGAAACTCATCAGGAAAGGCATTCCTTCTGAATGGAGAGGAAACGCATGGTTTTTCTACGCTGGAGGCCAAGAAAAACTCAACAAAAACATTGGTGTTTACGACAAGCTTATTGCCGACACCAGGGGAATAAAGAACAAAGACACAGACGTTATCGAGAGGGACCTTAATCGTACCTTTCCCGACAACATTCATTTTAAGCCAGACAACAGCGAGGATGCCCCCGAAGCACCCATCATCACAAGTCTCAGAAGGCTTTTGATTGCATTTGCTCACTATGAGCCTCAAATCGGATACTGCCAGTCTTTGAACTTCATTGCAGGCCTCTTGCTTTTGTTTATGGACGAAGAGCGTGCGTTCTGGATGCTCGTTATTATTACGGAACGAATCATCCCAAAAGTTCACAGCAAAAATTTGGAAGGTGTTCATACTGACCAGGGCGTGCTCATGATTTGTGTTAAAGAATATATACCGAAGTTGTGGGATATCATTGGAAGAAGTTTCGATGGCACAGTTTTGCCCGACGATAAAATACTCGCCAGGCTTCCTCCGTTGACCTTACTCACATCCTCTTGGTTTATGTCAGTCTTCATTGGAATTTTGCCCATTGAACATGTTTTACGCATATGGGACATTGTGTGGTACGAGGGCTCTAAAACTCTTTTTCGAATTTCCTTGACGCTTTGTCGCTTGTGCTTAGATCAGCCCGCCTTTCAAGAGGGAAAGGAACAATTGGGGTCAAACAAATCCTGCGAGTCAGAACAAATGGAGCTCTTTCAATTCATGCAAAATTTCCCTAAAACCATTACCAATCCCAATGTGCTAATCGACTGCTGTTTCAAAAAAATTCAGGGCTATGGATATGGGTTTTTATCACAGAATGAGATCAACAAGTGCAGAGAGTTCGTCTCTAGACAAAGAACAAAAATGCAGAGTAAAAAAAGTGGGGTAGTGGGAACAGAGATTAGTGAGTCTGAAAGAGCTGAGCTCTTGAAATCAAGCGTGAATATAGAGGAGGAGATTCACGATGTCTACGGCTTCAACAAGTCCATAATGAGCGGAGTCGCTTGGAACAAGCACATCAGCGGCATGATGAAGAAGAAAATTGCTAAAAGGGTCAGCAGCAATTAAGGCAAATGCATTGGCGAGCGGTGCAAACGCACTACACACCACGACCTCTTGTTTCGCGGTGAGCGGAAATTCCCATCAAGGGCCAAAATAACTCCCAATGGTTTACCGGAGGATGCAATACAAATATCTAATATCAAGACTGGCAGATCCTGTGATTGCAATCACCATAGGAGCCGCTGCCTACTACGTCCATGAAAGAAGAGTTGGCCGGAGTGAGGGGCATTCACTTAATGAGTTGATTTTCAAGAGACTCACAAAAAACTAGCATCAAAAGCCCCAGGGAACTTTCATTATCATCCAGATCAATACATAACATAAAGCTTTCGTTCCAATTCGTATTTTTATACACAGATGTCAAATTAGACGGCTGACTTGAATTTGCTTATGAGCGTTTGGGCCGCGTCAACGCCAACGTCCGCCGACAAAAGCTGTTCGATCTGAGACCAGGTTTGTTGTGAAACTATGACAGGCGCAGATGTAGATGGATCTTCTTCGGCAGCGGGAACCATTGGTGAGCTTGTCGACTTGGCAGACGATGCGGATGGAGCAGATACCATGACAGTGATTGACAATTCCGGCGTATCAGTCACGATGGACAGAAGTACCGTGCTATCTGAAATGACTTTGGATTTGATCATAAACTTGAGATCTAAAGTCGTAACGCCACTTTCTTTTAAAACTTGAACATTTTCGATGAGATTGTTCTTAACGTTATAGATGGTACTGGAGACGTCAACGTTGTCCAACAGAGTGGAAAACTTGAACGGAGGCCTGATGGACTTCAAGAGAAGACGGGCTTTCTGGTCAGATCCGTTTGATGACTCCGGCTTTGGGAACTCAGAGCTGATCTTAGGTAAAGAGGGCCCCAAAGAGTTGAGCTGGTTATAGTCTTCGGAGGAGAGGAAAGCGCTTGACGGAGCATCCACAGACAAATTAATGAGCTGCGAATAAGTCTTGAAAAATTCGGTGGACATTTTGGGACGTGGGTTTGAGTAGTGGCTGTGGTAGCTGCAACGTAGTTGGTGTTCGCTCAGTGGGTTGGGACTGTGAGCGCGCCAGGTCACCGATCGCTCCGTGTTACCAAGCGAGCCGTGTACCCAGTGGCTTTTTTTTCACTTTTCAACCAATTCTTATTCAAGTGTAAAGAATTTAACATTTCCCTTTTTTTAATTGGAAGCGGCGCCACACGCTCGGCCAATTTTCTCCTTGAGACACGCTTTACCCTTTCGTCCACTGCACTCCGCCATGAGTTTCTTCAAACCATTCAAGTCATCAGCTCCCACCGAGGACGGTGCTCCTTTACCTCCTCCCGTGACACTGAGAACCGAGGAAAACCGTTCGTTCAAGACTCTGCTCCAGAAGCTCAATCCTTTCAGATCCCGGAGCATCTATCTACAAGACGACGAGAACTACGTCACATCCGAGCCGGGCTACTTGGAGCTCTCTAGATGGGACAGAATGCTCATATTTGCGCTCACGTTCGGCGGTTCCGTGTGCTGCTACTTAATCTGCATCTTTCTATTTCCTGTGTTGTCTCTCAAGCCACGCAAGTTTGCATTATTGTGGTCGTTGGGATCGATCTTTTTCTTGGTGAGTTTTGGAGTGTTGCAAGGCTTTCAAGCTTATATGCTTCATTTGTTTTCCTCAACTAGAATTTTCTTCACAATTGCTTTCGTCACAAGCATCATCATGACTTTGGTTTCAACGTTGACGTTGAAGTCAACTCTTCTCTCGATCTTGTTCGCCTTAATACAGCTTATCAGCGCCATATGGTACACTGTGAGCTACTTTCCCATGGGACAACAGACTCTCAATTTGGCCTCCGGGGTTGCAAGGTCACAAGTGGAATCGTGGATTAACGCTTAAATATACCCGTGTCTATTGGAAATTGAGTGCCTATTTATAATATGTAGCGAACGCGCTCTCGAATCCTTTTTGAGAGACCTTGATGATGGCTGGGTTGGCCACCGTATCGTTTTCCAAAACCTGCTTGAATTCAGAACACTTGGCTCTCACCAAGTCACCGTTGTATCCTCTTGAGTCGACTAACTTCGCCCAGCTCCTCAAAGACTGCAAAGCGAGCACGTACTTTCCTTCTTTCTTGTAGAACTCGTGTGCCAAATCCCAAGTGTATGCATAGTTGTCTGCCTCCGTTGTCAACGTTTTGACGTAGCGCTCAACCTCTTTCATTAGATCCTCTCTCTGCTTTAATTGACTCAATAGGTCAGCTCCGAAAGGATCCTCATCATTCTTCTCGGATTCCACTCTCGCTGCTAGCTCGAGTTTTTTCTTGTTCGTTGGCTTGTATTTTTTACCCTTCTTCTTCTTGTTGCCGTCCTCGGTGGAATCTGTCAGGTCACTAATGATTTCCCAATACAACCCAAGCAAACCTCTAACAGCACGCACATATATCGGCGAGGAATGGATACGATCTTCCCATTTAAGCATTTCAATGTAGTCACGAGGAGTACCTCTTCTCATACAGTAGGAATGATAATCAAATTGATCCGAGACAAAGATCTTGAAGACCTTGATGACAGCCAGGAATCTCTTCAATGCCAACCCACGGTACATGTCCGTTTTGTCATGATGTTCAATAAGCTCGGCTTCGCTGAAAGAACTTGTGTCAACGGCACTTTGCTGCTTGTAAAGTCTGGCATAGGCCTCAGCACTTTCAATGAGGATCCAGTTAGCTTGCATGATATGCAAGTCCTTTAGTCCATTGACCACTCCCTCGTCAAGCTTTGTGAATAAAGAAACACAATCGATAGCTTCTTCAACCTTGTTGGCTCTCATTAAATATTTTGTGGTTTTGGAGTTGATGAATCTGTCTTGCAAGTCCAAGTTACGTCCCTCTTGCATTATTTCACTTGCCCTCACAAAGTCACCTTGATGCTTCGTGACACGAGCTTTGAGAATGTAGAGTTCAACCAAAGTAGGAGAGTGATCCAATGCTTCATTGATACATTGCTCACTCTTCTCCAAGTCTTTGACGAACAAGAAATGTTGACACAAGAAGTAGTTGGTCCAAACAAACACGGGAGGTGGCAATGAGGGCACCTCTTCCTTGACAAACTGATCGATGATTGACGCAATAACCTTCACCTTCTCGGAATCTTTGTACAAAGGTTTGACATTCACGAAAGTGGCAGGAACTCCTCTCTTCAACTGGGTTGTGATATACTTGCTCGCTCTGACACGGAACTCCTCGTGCGATGCTGGCAAGAAGGTGAGCGGAATGAAGTGCACAGGGTCCGAGCGAGGGTAGAAGCTGGCCAACTTGTCATACAACTTCAAACGGAGATCGACGGAATCAGGGGGCAACAGCAACGCACTTTCAAGCATGAAGTAGTAAGACAGGTTGTCGGGGTTGATCTGTACCAAACGACGGTAGAGAACGGAAGCCTCCTTGTGCTTTCCCAAAAGAAGCAGGTACTTTGCCTCGTATTCCAAGTAGGCGGTGCGGTCTCTAATTTCATCTGTGTCCTCCTCGAGGGCTTGGAGGGCCTTTGCAAAATGGCCAGAGTCGGCAATGACGGTATTCTTATAGAGGACACACTCACTTTGCTCATACCTGTCCAGCTCTTGCAAATGCTCCTTGATGATTCCCTCAATCTTGGCCAATGTGTTGACCGCGGCATCGTAGTCCTTATTGAGGTGGTGTGCCACGGCGACAGCAGTCCAGTTGGCTCTGTAGCCGGGCTGGCTCTCCAAAAACTTTTGCCTCGAAGTACGCAAGTTTGCGTAGTCTCTAATCTGGGACTGGAGCAAAGCCAAATCTCTTAAAATCGGGGTGTTTTGCGAGCCGTTGTCCACGGCAGCCTTGTACCATTTAGCGGCCTCAGCGTAGTTCTCCACGTTTCTGTAGTAGATGCCCGCCAAGTGGTCCACTAAGTAGTTTGTGGGGTCTTTTTTCAAGGCCTTCAAAAGGTACGACTCGGCGTCGGCCTTGTGGCCCAACAGGTAGTTGGCGCAGCCTTTCAAGGCCAAAGACTCGGCGTGGGACGAATTTTTCTTCAAGTTTTGGTCGACCAACTTGAGTGCCTTCTTGTACTGCTTGGCCTCGTAGAGCACCAAAGCTTCGCGGGCGTTGGCGTCCTCTTTGTTGGAAAAAATGGGTTTCCGGGCGACCATGAGTTCGAACTGGGTGGATGAAAGGTGAAGGAGTTAATGGAGACAAGTCGAGGTTAGAGTGCATATCTGCAGGCGGTGGAAGGAAGCTTGAAAAGTCGCGAGCCGGCGCCAGCGCCAGCCGCGAGAGCTGGCGCCGCGCGGATGGTGGTGGTTTGAGGACTTTGGCGTGGGAGGCCGTGGCTGTTGCAGGGGCGTTACAGATCCGTTTCGGGTTTGTAAGAGGCCCGTTTCGGATTTGTTGTTTCAGCTTTGTTGGAGGTTTGTTTTAGCTTTGTTGGAGGCCCCGTGGCCCGCTGGGTACGCTACGGCCCGGCGCCGGTGGTTGGTCAGTGCGCCCGGCGCCAGCGCAGCCGTTGCGGCGCCCGTGCATCGAAAGAAGGTGGCTTCAGGCGCACGCCCACAGAAGAAAGAAACGGACAAAAGCCTCGAAAGAGGCCACAGAAAATGAACATGAACAAGGTCACGCTGTGGCTGACAGCGGCTCGGCTAGGTCGGGCATCGAGAAAGCCTGCGCCACCATTTCGGGGTACTGCTTCAGGCTCACCAGGCCCCTAGGCCATTTTGAAAAAAAAAAAAAATTGGCCCCGGAAGGACCCTCAAAACTGCGCGAGGCCGAGGGCCAGCCAAGTCTTGGCCAGTGCTGCGATGGGCAGTCTTTCCCAGTGAATCACGTAGCCTCCGCAGGCTTTCCTCCATCTGAAGCTGAGTGATTTTTGATCTTGCTGGCTTCCTGACGCAGCTCAGAACCGCCCAAAGTTATTTACGATCCCACAAGCCTGACGTTGGGCGGCTTGGCGCGCTCATGTCCCAGGGCTTGCTCACGCTAATCCGCCCTGCCCACACCCTTTTTTTCGCTCAAGAAAAGCCGCTGGCATAACGGGTAGCCAAATTCTCGGCCCCGGAACTTGCAAGTGACACCCGCGCGCCGAAAAGCCGCAGCCGCCACTGGTCGCCTCCATAGCTCCGAGGTCCTTCGTGCAGCATCGCAGGCGAAATACTCCAGAGAAAATAAGAGCCTACAACAGCTTACAACAGCATACATCAGCGCCTGCTACCGAGTCAATGGATCGTGTTCTGAAGCGCCGTGTGGCCAAGGCCTGCGTCGCATGCCGACGCAAGAAAACAAAGTGTGACGGCAGAACCCCATGTTCATACTGCCGTTCCCATAAAACAGAGTGTGTTTACGACCAAGACAAAAGCAAAAAGCCCCGTGTGAACATGTCTAGCCGCGTGGCCACGCGCTTGGCCAGCCTCGAGTCTGTGGTGTCCAAGATCGCCTCCAAGCTCGGCGTGGATGGAGGAGACCTGCTACAGGCAGACTTGACTAATGACTCTTCCAAGTACGACAACGACGACAACTCCGATGATGACATCAACGCCGACTCGGACTCAAATCCCCCAAGCACGGTGGACGACCACTGCGGCAGCCAAATGAACTATTCCATCTTGGACGAGTACAAGACTCTTCTTAGCGCGAGCCACGAGGGAATGTCCATCAGTTCTCTGGGAAAGAAAATCTCCTTGGTGCCCCAGTACATGGGCCCTCAGTTGGGCACGAGCATCATGTTATCCGACCAGAGCATTAACTATGTCATGTCCAAATTGGAGCCTCTGGACTACGACATAATGATTCCCATGCGTGCTTTACCTTTTCTTATGGTTGCGTCAAAAGGCGTTTCTCTGACCGTTTGGTCAACCCCGCTCGTGTTGACTGCCGAAAAAATCCAGGAATTACAGCATTGCGTACTACCGCCGATAGAGGTCACCCGTGAGTTGCTCAAAGCTTTTAGACTAATTCAGTTTGCAAACCTAGTTGGAGAGATTGTTGATTACGAAGAGCTCATCGAATCTCATCATAAGGACAAATCGCTCAAAGAGAACGGAAAAAGAAAGTTCTTGTATTCTGAATTTCTAATCATGAACTTGATCGTTGTCATGAGCATACCTCTCTATATCATTGAACGGAAGGTGAACCCCTCTAGCACCAACTTTCCTGTCTTGGATAAGGTTCTGATAGACCAACTCTCGATTTACAAAGATAAGGCTTTCAAAGATACAATACATTACTTCCAAAGAATATCGGTGGTCAGTGAAGGCATCACAACCATAGCTGCGTTGCTTTTGTTGGTTTTGCACTTGGAATCTTCGTGGGTCAGCTCAGACTTGAGCTCGCTGTTTTGTGCCATGGCTTTGAGATATGCACAGGAAATGGGTCTTCATCGAATGGATATTTTCGGCAACATCGACTCTGTTGAGCGGATCAAACGCGCAAAACTCTGGCGCTTATGTCAATTTATGGACGTTGACATTTGCTACAGGTTGGGAAAACCTCCAACATACAACTTGTTTGACTCCTCAAGTACCACTTTTGATGAGATAGCCCCATCTGATTGTTCCACTATTCGTGACACGTATTTCGCTTTATTCGACAAGCTAACTACTATCCGCACATTTTCTTACATGAAGTTGTTCAGCGCACAAGCCAACTATGACAGTCTTAAGTTCATTCAGGATGCGGTCACTGCAGTAAATGGGGATTTGTTCAAAATAAGTGACGGATTTTCCTCTTCGCTCCGTCCTATTCTCCATCATGAACCAGGGTTTGATTACTTCTTGAGCCAGATACAGAGCGGTGATGATATTCAGGACCAACTCGTATTGATATTTCATATGACATACTTTAGCCATTTGATGATAATTAACAGATTACCGTGGATAGTTGTGTCTACTGAAGATACTGAGCACTCTCCTGAAAATGCTGTTCACCGCAGACTATCACTTGACAGTGCTCGCACCATTCTTTTCATTTGCAAGAATATGAATTTCGGGTTGCGTTATGCTATTGTTAATTACGTCACCAACTTCCCGTTCCTTGCAGCTCTCAACATATGCTCGAACTGCTTGAATCATACATATGACGAGGATTGTATGAAAGACTTGGCGCTACTCATCGAAGTATCGATGAATTGTTTTGGCCGATTAGTCGCAGATGCTAGCGCTGCAAAAGTGGGAAGACACTTTTTAAGAATCCAAACAATGGATTTAGTGTTGAAAATTCTCCTTCGTGTTGTTGTACGTGCGATTGACAGAGCACACGGGACTCAAGTGATGGATGACTATCCAGGTTTGAAGGCGCATCTAGAATCCGCCGAAAAAGAATATTCCTTCCTTTATCAGTCTGTCCCCGAAAAGACGCAAATGTCACGCTTTGTGAGTTCTATCCATCCTTTGAACTTGAAAGTATCGGATAGTTCAAGGTCCGACTTGTTAGGAAGACTGGGGAGTCAAAATACATCATCGGATGCAAGCGTTACGTCAGAGCTGAGAAGAGAGAACGATCCTTTTCTAGCAGCAAGTGAAATGCCGCTCAATGACGAGAGTATGAAAAGTTTATTCGCGCTTGAAGAGTACGAGCCCAATGCCTTTATGAACATGCCCAATTTCTTTTTCGACAATGGTATCTGAGAATAATGTAAATAATGATCGTCTTAATAAAGATTCAGTCGCGTGATATTACGTGGATGTCTCAGTAAATGATACCAATTAAGACTTGTATTTGAAATGTATGCTAACGAGTACGAATAACACCTGCGGCGATCAAGGTGTTAATTTTCTTGCTGACCTCAGGGTTTCTCATGTGGTCTTGCAAAGCGGCAGGATTCTCTCTTGCTTGGCCCAAGATACCTTGCATGACAGGGTCTTGCAAGATTGCGACAATCTCAGGGTCTCTAGAGACTCTCTCCATAGTTTGCTCGGGAGTTTCACCTTCAATTGCCAGGAAACGTTGTGACAACGCCTTGTTGTATAATTGATCAATTTCCTGGACATTCTTACCTCCAGCTTGTTGATCCTTCTCACGAGCTTCGGTCAAAGTCTCGAGAACTTGAGAGTACTCTCTCATGGCCAATTGAGCGTTAGCCTTTCTGATGTAAGCTCTGATGAAAGCTGGGTCTCTCTGAATTGCTTTGTTGCAGTCTTCAACGGCATCAGGGAAAGACATTAGCTTAGCCAAGGCGGCAGCTCTGTTGGAGTAACCTCTAGCATCTTCCGGAGCACGCTTGATCATCTCAGTGTAAGCGCTAACAGCCTTTGGCCAGTCGCCGTTAGTGAAATGTTCCTTACCATCCAATCTTGCTTCCTCTGCCTTGCTTGGGTCGACGTAAGAGTTGGCTTCTCTGACCTTGATCTCTTTCTGAGTTGTTCTCAACTTGGACAAAACGTCTGGTGTTCTGTGCTCAGTCAAAGACTTGTCAAAGAATTTAGCAGCATTCTCCAAATCGTCTTTCTTTAAGTAAGAGTTACCGAGTCTGGCAAAAGACTTAGCGATGATCTTGTAGTCAGCTCTCATTCCTCTACCCTCGTCAATTGCCAACTCACAGGTGGCAATTGCTGCATCGTAGTCACCTTTCTCGAACTCGGCGGCAGCTCTGTTGTTTAAGTATGTGATGTCTTTGTGCAACTCCCAGGCGGCATTGTACTGCTCAATAGCCTCATCGAACTTTCTTTGCTTGTACAACGCATTGGCCTTTGCCTTGAGCTCATCGGCTTTGTCCTTGTCAGAGTCCTCCATTTCAACGTCCTCCTCTTCCTTTGCAGGAGCAGGGGTCTCTGCAGGCTTGGGAGCCGCTTCCTTCTTCTCCTCGGGAGTTTTTGGGGCAGGAGAAGTGGATTGTGGCTGCGGTGGAGCGGCGGCGCTGGGGTCGGCCATGTTCAAGTCAATGCCCATCATGGCGGCCATGATGGTCATCATTCTTGGGTCACTGAGCATGGTGGACATACCGGCTTGTGGGTTGGCTTGCAACTGCAAGACCTTGGACACCAACTCTGGGTCCTTCATCAACTCGGCGGTCTTTGGGTTGTTCTTCAAACTGGTGATCAAGTTGGGGTCAGAGAACATCTTGCCGAGACCCATGTCAGGCGAAGCGTTCCTGGAGGCCTCTGCGTTTTCGACGGCAGACAATCCGCTTTGAGCCATGGCGTTGGAAGGTTCCAAATCCAAGGCCTTATTGTAAGCTCCTCTAGCGTCATCCAAATTGCCCAAGCCGTACTCGGCGGCACCAACACGGTTGTAGCCCTTGGCCCATGAGCCGTTGATTTCCGTGCACTTTTTGGCATCCTCCAAAGCCTTGGAGAAGTTCTTCAACGAAGCATGACAAGCGGAACGGTTCGAATAAAGAACGTGGTTTGGGGTTTCGGACGCCTCAATAGCCAACGAAAACTGTTCAATGGCCTTTGTGAAGTCCTTCGCAGCAAAAAACTTGTTGCCTTGAGCTTTGTACTCCTCTGCAGACATGTTGTGGTGGGTTTGGGATTAGTGTGAATGTCTCTAAATTCGCGCCTCCTGTTCTATATAATACATCTCCTCTTTTGTTCTAGAAAATTCGGTGCGAACGGCCAGTGGCCACCGCTCACACCGGGTGCAACAAAAAGATAGCAATGGCGAAATGAAAACGAAAAACGTCAGCACATCTTATATATAAATTTCTTTTCTCATATTTGCCGGTAGCTATGAGGCAGTTGGCCGCGGAGAGGTGGGGTGTAAACAATATCGTGAGATTCATTCAGTATACGCAAGATTGGATTCATATCAGTCTGCTGCTGCTCGCACGGACTCAGCGCTATTAGCAGCCAGTGGGTCGCAATAAGAAACATCATAGAGCATCCTCCGCAGCCACGCTGTCGAGAGCGGCGTCCACCAACTCTAGAGGGTACGCAGGCCCGTAGCCGTGGCACACCTCGTTGCCCTTCAACTTGTTGATAACCTTCACCATGTCCACGTTCTCGTATTTCTCCTCTTCTTTCTTGATATGGAGGTAGTCCCAAGCAGCGCCAATGGCGAGCACCTTCTGCGCTGGGTTTGAAGGAGTGCTGTAAACCTTATTAAGCGAGTCCTTTTGAATCTCGTGATTCAGCCCGTGCGTGACGTGAACGATGAAGTCTGTTTGGGATTTGGGGAAAGCAAACGCTTGTGTTCCCTGTTGGGGTTTCGTTGCTCGTGAGTTTTTTGATCTCAATAGCTTGTTTTCCATCGTCAATGACGCGTACTGGACTTTGATCTCTTGGAGTTTCTCCAACAACATCTGTCTCTCTATCTCGCTATCGAGTAGCTTTGACTCAAGAGCCTTGAGCTTGGTTTCCTTTCTCTCTCTGAACTTCTTTTGGGCGAGTCTGTTCAACGCCTTTCTTTTGATGACAAGCTCGGCTTCTGTGAGTTGCAGGTCTTCGGTTTCCATGAGCCTTGTCTCTTCTTCATCAAGAAGCTTTCCCCTTCTCCGAGGCGCAGCCTTTGCAGGGGGGTTTCTGGACAGCTCATTCTGGCCGTTGGAGTAGCTCCCGTTTATGGGAGATGACGGCGAGGCTGACTCGTTCTCGTCTTGTGAAGTCTTGCCGCTGAGCTTGAAGTGCTGGTATTCTTCACTTTGGCTACTGGCGGCTTTATTGTACTCTTTCTCATCCGGTGAGATCCAGGTGTTTTTGGTGGTGTAGTGTCCAAAAGAGCCTAGGTTCAACAAATCCCCAGACTCTTGGTACTGAAGAGTGTTGCTGTTGAGCTGCGCACCTTGCCGTTCTGGCGAGAAATCGAACTCGTTGGCCGGGGGATTATTCAATAGTGGACACTCGTCCTTCACCTCCATGAATGACATCGAAAGGGGGTTGAGCGTTGTGGCGAAAGGTGTTCGGGTGTGCCGCGGTGTGCAAGATATTCGGCGCTGGCGTTGGCGGTTGATGGCGGTCTTTGGTGACGATGTTTAAAATCTTAATGGACTGGCTTATCCTATGCAAATTCGTTTCGCTCTGCGAAAGATTCTCTTGCGCAGTGGGGCCATGGGGCCATGCACGGCAGATGCCCAAATGGTCCGTTCTAGAACCTGGCTGATCCACCCTGGGTGAAAGTGAAGGGGGATGAGCAAATGCTGCTTGAAACAGAAAGATAATCTTGGCGGGAAAAGAAAAGAGGATACCGCAAATTGGAAAGATAGAAAAAAAAGGCTTTGTTGAAATAAGTGCCGAGGCGCTTCTTTTTTGCAAGAGCGCCAGCGCACTGGGTAAATAGTAAATGCAACTTGTATTTGGGACTTGAGAGTCCAGCAATAAATAAAATGAGTAGGAAGCCCTGATGTTGATAATGGCTGGAAAAAGAGGACGCAGAGGCCTGGAAATTCGCCGTCGGAATTCAAAGCCGGCGCTTTTCAATAAGCAACTGGCACAATGAACAGTGGCCGGCCTGAATCTCTTCGTGACAAAAATTGTCCGTAAATCGCACCACTGAGTTTCAGACTAGCCAGCGGTCGAGAGCTTTCCCAGCTGAAAGCTGGCTATGGTGACCACAGTGAAGAAAGCCAAGACCATCAATTTGAACGCAATGAACTTCTTCTCCATCCAGAAAGGAGACGGCTTCTCTGCGCAGGAGCGACTTTCCAGTCCCTTGTCCCGCTTTTCGTCGCATACCACTGAAATTCGTGAATGTTCAATCCGCTCTTCCTCGTGAAGCTGTCCGATGAGAAATGGCCGTAGCATCTCCAACGCTACCTCGGAGTGCCCCACGTCCTCAAAGGCAGATGTGGCGTCAACACCACCGCAATCGATAAGCACCTCGATTCCACCCGGGTGTTTTTCCGCAAACTGAGTAATGTCGTACACCTCATTGTAGATTACCATCCAGAGGTCGTCCGGCGCATCGTGAGATCTGATTTCCAGGAGGTGAAATGTTTTTGGAGGGCGTGGCAGGTCCATGCCGTGTCCATGCTCTTCCTAAGTTGTTGGCCAAGGCTAGCTGTGAAGCAACGGATGGAGACCCAAAATTACTTGAAGTATAGCTAGTTCTTTAGATCTAACAATTCTAGGCCGCCGGGTCAAGTCCTCCTGCAGATGCTTGATATCTCAATTGTTCTCGGCAGGACTTGTCACTTTTTTGGGCACCATACCAGGAGACCCACGAAGGTGGGCTTGGTGCCTGGAGCTGTAAGGAATGGGCCGCAGATGTTACAAAGCCATTTGTGACCAACAGCCGGTAATCCGATTTCAAAATCAGCAGGGAAGAGTGTATTAAAGCAGATTAAATGAGGCATGCTGGAAAGCAACGGTAGAAACATGGGAATTGTAATAAACAAAAAAATTTGCCGCAGCAGGAAGCCTCATTGCCTTTCCCAGCAACAATGTCTTCGGCGTCTCTGATGCCTCTGCCCAAAATCATAAGCGGTAACCACCACCGAGATATTCGAAGCCCGACAGCCGCGTTGGCTCTACACCCGTACACCGGATACTCGACGCACCCGAATCAAACGAATCGACATCATAGCACTTCTCGGGAACCATGTCAGCTCTACCCTCCAGCAGAAAGACTCACAGCGAGAAGCATAAGCAGATCTTTCGACAGCTCCTCAAGGAAACTCCCAACAAAAGCTGTGTGGACTGCAAAACCGCGCTTCACCCAAGATGGGCGTCGTGGAACTTGGGCTGCTTCATTTGTATCCGTTGCTCAGGCATCCACCGCTCCATGGGAACCCACATTTCCCGTGTCAAGTCCGTTGATTTGGACGTCTGGACCGATGAGCAGGTCGAGTCCATGGTCAGGTGGGGAAACGAAAAGTGCAACGCCTACTGGGAGGCCAAGTTGCCTATCGACTACATTCCCGATTCGTCGAAGATCGAGAACTTCATCCGCACAAAGTACGACATGAAGAAGTGGGTGGCGCTGGTCAAAATTCCAGACCCTTCTTCCTTGACATCCAATCGGGGCTCTGTGCCCGCTTCTCTTGCGGCCACGAAAAGCGCTCCCAGTCCCGCCTTGCAAAAGTCTCAACCAACATCCAAGCCCTTGCCAAAAGAATCTCCATCCAATTTACTTGATGACTTCGGGTCTTTCGCGTCCTCATCCCTGAGTGTCGCGAGCTTCTCGCCCCAGCCTGCTGCCCAGACTCAGAAACCCCAAGTGCCTCAAAAGGCCACTACCCCACAACCCTCCCGTCCTGTTGACCAACGTGCAGACTTGAAGAAATCCATCTTGTCTCTTTACTCATCGCCATCATCCTCGTCATCCAGTTTCCAGACGTCGAGCCAACCAGTGAGATCGCAAACCCAGGCCCCGATTTCCTCTGCTCATTTCTCTAATCAAAACAAAGCATCAAACGAAACGTTCTCAAGCATTGCAGAATCTCTTCAGGGCATGTCGTTTTCGGAATCCAAGTTGCAGTCCTATCCACAGCAACAGACTTCTCAGTCCGCAACCAAGCCTGCTAGTCTCTACCAATCTAGTGGAACAACGTCTCCTGTCCAGCAGACCGCCTCGAACATGTCTATGCCCAAAGCGAACAATGCTACGTTGTCACCTGGAGTGGCATCGCAATGGCAGAACGAATGGCTGGACTCTTCACATTCGGTGAATCAATGGGCATCTAGCTCTAACTACACTACTCAACCATCTGCGACTCAGGGGAACACATATTCCTCGGATTTTATGGGTACTTTATCATCGTTTGCTTCTACAACCCGTCCAACGATGACAGATTTGGACGATGACTTGTTCAAAAATGGGTGGAATTAATGTCTCAATGGCCTCCTGTTGTGGGTAACCCAACATAGACTTTGAAGGAGTCATAGATCAACCACTGGAAGCCTGTGAGCGTACCGATCATGACGATTCTCATTGGTAATCCGTTCCAAACTCCCTTGAATCCAATGTCCAGGTAAATACGCCCCAAAGCCTGGCCCAAGGACTCGCCTGCTTTCTTGTCGGTGTTAACCTTAGAAACCATAACATCGGCGGGGTGTGACACAACAGCACAGAAAATACCAGCGATGTAGCCACCCGTAAACGAAACTCCGGTTTGTTGTAGAGGAGTATAGGACGAAACAGGTTTTCCAAGGAACGCGTAGATTTTCTCAACGGTCTTTTCAAACGAAGCGAACTTCACCATAGTGTAGGGGATTTGACGGGCCCAAAGCGGGCCGATACCCTTGTACAAACCTGCAATACCCTCCTTGGCGGTTATCTTGGACCAGCCATCAAACACGGAGGTAGCGTATGGCGGAATGGTGGTCTGGGTCTTGACCTTAATGGTTTCGAGAGGACAGAGCGCAAGGTCGGCCAAGAACTCGGCTGAGGCCGACGCTGCCAAAAAGACACCCGTCTTGTACTTAGACGCTATTTCAGGGCCCACAAGATCGCCATACGTCTTTTTAAAGTACTCGTAGAAGCCGTACTTACCGGCACCCTGGAGCGAGTAACCGATGAACGTGGCGCCCACACCGGTGAAGATGGAGTCGCCGCTGGTCTTCATGATTTTCTTCCAGCCCTCGATGTTGGACTTGTAGAGCGACGAGTCCACTTGACGGCGGCATTTGACTAGATCCAAAGGAGTCACGGCCGAGTGTGTGGGCCCACAGGCGATGATGCCTCCGAGCGTGCACGCGGCGTAGTATTCTTTCGAAAACAAGGAGATTTTGGAGTCGGATTTGGACATGGCTGGTTAATTGAGAAGGTATGAGCGGGAGGTTCAGATGTGGTGGCCTTATAAGATCCAGCTGGGGCAGCAACTCCTGGAGTAGCCTGCATCTGCTGCGGCAGCGGCGGGGCCGGGAGAAAGCAGGATCGGCGCCGCCCCTTGTGCTTGCGTGTTACAAAGAGAACTGGCCGCGGACGTATAAATATTTCGGAGCCCGCCACCACGTTTTGAATTTTCAGCAGTCCCTTTTGGTGCCTGGCAGTTCCACAATGGGTCCGCAAAGCGGAGGGCCACGGGAAGCGGACTGCGCACTGGCTGTTCCATGCGTAACGTTTGATAAGCCAGCGGCTCCGTCGGCTCAGTCAGGCCGCGCTCGCCGGCGCCGCAGCCTGTGTCGGCTAGCGGCGGCAGAAGAGCAGGCAGCCGTTGGCGCCGGCGCTGGAAAACCGCAGATGCGTGTTACTGTGTTTTTCCGATTGATGGAGTCAACTTTCCCTGTCATTTATTCCGAAAGGCCCGTGGCCTTTGCCTGTGGCCCTTTTCTGCGGTCTCTTCCTCTTGCCTGATTTTACAATTTCTGTCTGCCTTTTTTGCGTCTTTCTTTCTTCGCTTGCTAAGGTGTTTCTGCTCCGGCGTAGCGCGCCGCCTAGCAGCCGATGCTCGGATGCCGCGGCTGCGGCCCTAAACGCTTCCCAAGTCAGCGGGCACTGTCCCGCTTATTGGGAGCAGATGGCTCTTTATTTTTTTTTAAGAGCCATTCTTTCACAAATGTAAATTTGTCAGAACCGTTTCTGCGTTTTCGGCTGATCCATCGCTACGCTGGCCGCGTGTAATCTTTCATTCTCCGCGCCGGCGCCGGAAACCGTTGCGCGATCGTGGGCTCAAGAAAGACCACACCAATCCACGCCAACCACTATTTCCACTAGCTCAATTTCCAAAAATTCACCGCCCGTCTCTCGGCCCGGATCTCTTTTTTCGCCAATTTCTTCGAGCACACTTATCGTCGAATTTCACGTGCCCTGCCCCGCCCGCTTTCCCGGGACATCAAGCTCGCTTCCACCGGCTCCACACCCGCGCCAGTCACACCGGTGCATCCTCGCCTATTGCGCTAGCGTTTATTTATCACACTTCGCTCCCGCTACCGATCCAGATCCATTCACACGGCGACAGCATCAGCGTGGGCCCTGAGTCTTCCACTTTTCTTTTTCTTTCTTCTTTCCCGTGCACCAGCGCTGCCCGCTGACCCGCTGGCCGTTCCACTGAACAGGTCCCCATTCCCGCCCGCTGTCTCTCGACCATCATGCGGCGAACGGACGAGCAACTACTAATTACGGAGAAACGGGCAAAAGACTTCTCCGACATCGTCCACGGTGAGGACATGGAGTTCCGCGAAGAGAACAAATCTGCATTCACCGTGAATAACGGCCATGGCGTCTTCCATAGACTCACTCCAGTGAAGTTTTTGTCCACCTTCACCGAGTCCCAGCTCATCACTATTGCCGGTGCGGCGTCCGGCTTCATCTCCGGCATCTTCGTGTGTCCGCTCGACGTCGTCAAGACCCGCTTCCAGGCCCTGAGCAAGCAGTACCATTACCGGGGTTTCCTAGATGCCTTCAAGACAATCTCGAGAGAAGAGGGGCTTAGCGGCTTGTATCGTGGAGTCATCCCTGTCACCGTGGGCTACTTGCCAACTTGGGCCATCTACTTCACGGTCTATGAAAAGGCAAAGCGCATGTACCCGACCTTTTTCAAGCAGAAGTTCGGTGTGGACGTCGAGTTTTTAAATCACTTCGCCGCCTCCACCACTGCTGGGGCATGCTCGTCATTTGTGGTCAATCCCATCTGGGTCGTCAAAACCCGCCTCATGGTTCAGACGGGAAAGGAAAGCGTGGTTTACAAGGGCACTCTAGATGCATTTCGCCAGATGTACAAATCCGAGGGTATATCCGTCTTCTACAGTGGTCTTGTTCCATCTCTCTTCGGCTTGATTCATGTCGGTATCCACTTTCCTGTCTACGAAGCGTTGAAGAAGCTACTACTTGAGGTCGATCGCACCGAGGATATCACCCAAGGAAACGAGCACATGCTTTGGCGCCTCCTTCTTGCTTCTTCGGGCTCCAAAATGATTGCCAGCACTGTCACATACCCTCACGAGGTTCTACGCACACGCATGCAAATGCAAAGCCGTGAAAAGCGGGAACAGCCAAAGAAGCTCGTCTCTGAAGTCAAAAGCATCTTCAAGTTGAGTGGACTCAAAGGTTTCTACGCCGGTTATGTTGCAAACCTAGCCCGGACGTTACCTGCGAGTGCAGTGACATTGGTGAGCTTCGAGTATATTAAAACCTACTTGTTGGATTTGAGCGGAAAACTCTCTCCGGCATAACTTTATTTTTGCATCTCAACGGTCCTATTGTCCTCGAACTAAAATTCATCGTATCCCTCTGCCATCAATCTGTGCTGGTACTCAGTACGAATACCTAAACTCGATGTTTTCCTTATCGGTGAGATCCATGAACTCAAAGTTTGGCCGTTCGTAGAGCCATTCTGCTTTGACCTTCTCATTAATAGCATCTTTCTTGCCGTTCTCGTATCTGGAAATACGCGTCACAACAAATACCAAAGGAAAACACACCAATGTCAATATAAGGAGAATAGTTTTCGCCCGAATATAATTTGGTGCATCATCATCTCTGAATAGCAAAGGCCCGATTAATGCACCAACGGCAAAAAATAGCATCGAGGAATATGTCCGCCATACTCTCTTCGTATATCCCGCTGTATTAGATGAGTTCCAGGAATAAATTAACGTGATCACACAAGTACCTGCGTTGATCAAGTACACTGCCAAAAGCTGGCCGACTTCATTTTTGGAAGAAATGAGCACAATGTAGCCGATTACAGCCGGCACTAGCATGGACATAAATACCAAGTTTTTGTATCTGCCTCCAAGGTAGGCGAGTAGATTTGTGGCAATAACGATGGTGACTATTGTTGATCCACCAAGAGGTATTTGCATGAGCGCCGAGTCTTTCGGAGAGAACCCGATATTGTTGATCATTGTTGCTGAGAACGTCAACACTGCACCAGTGGGAATCATCAGTATGAGGGTCAAAAACAACATGGGCCATGTGAGTTTATCTTTTAGAAAAAGCTCCTTTACCTGCTCCCATTTGAACTCGGGATTGGTGGTACCGGTCTGATTCTGGCGCAAGTTGTTCAACACCAGTTTTTTTTCTTCCTCTGAAAGAAACTTTGCAGCCGTAGGAGAGTCAGGCATGAAACACATTAAGAGAATGCCCCAAATGATTGTGACACTTCCCATACAAAGATACATGTACTGCCAGCTTTCGAGGGGCAGATTGTGGACGTGTTGGAATGCAAACGACAAGAGTCCACCAATCATTGCAGCAAATCCTGCTTGACATGTCCACCAACAGGTTCTTTGAATCTGTCTTTTAGAGTCATACCACATTCCAGTTATCAACGTGCAGCCAGGAGCAACTGACACTTCGAGAAACCCCAAAAGAAACCTAACTGCCATTAATGAAGAATAGTTTTTAGCAAACGCATTTCCGATCACGACAAAGCCCCACGCAGTAACTGTAGAGGCAAGCAACTTCGCCGGGGGAAGCTTTTGAAAAAGGAAAGCGAAAATAGGCTCTCCGGCAATGTATCCCACATACGCAATGGTGCTCAAGTTCGAGAACTGGTTGGAATTAGGGGTCAAATGATCCTTAATGCCCATGACAGCCGCATAGTTAAGCAAAGCTTTGTCAATAAACTGAAAAAAGTAGACTCCACAGAGAAACATGGTGACGGTGAAATCTATCTTGAGGAACACATTCTTCGTGTTTTGGACGCCTTTAGCATCTAGTGCCAACTCAAAAGCTAAGTCATGCATGGGATCTCAACATTTGGCTGGATGGGCTGTATATGTAGTTTATGGTTGAACCATAAAACACCGCATATGGAAGGCCTATAAGCGCGTGAGTCAGCCGCAAGTATTAAGCGAGACACCACATCGCAAAATTGGCTGGATTTTCAACGGCGGCATATTCGAAGCCCGGAGTTCCAGAGGCCTACAAAAAAATATCTCAGATATGCTCTTTCAGGTGGCCATTTTTCACCAAACTACAGGTGACACTTGGGCATCTTCGTACCATTAAATATAAAGCATAACAGGAACCACTTTGATTTCGACACAGCACCACTGAGTCATACATTCCCTACTCAGTTGGCCAGATCACGGAGTTTTTTCTCCACAATGTTCACCTTATCCTGCGGCGTTTGATGCTTATCAGTTCTTGTACCCACTCTGATGTCGCTTTGGATGCGAACAACTCCTTTTTCGTGTAGCACCTCGTGAAACGTGCCAATAAGCTCCATCACTTCAGACCATGGACCAGCAATTGTGGTCCCTGCCGAATGCAAAGTACACAGGAGCTTGGATTCCCGGGCGATTTGAGTGATTATAGCGACTTCGTCCGAAACCGAGGCTGTTCCTGTTCCAATAGGAACAAGACACACATCAGCTAGGCAGTGGAGAGATACCATTTGAAAGTTTCAGAGAGTGAAAAACACGGAGTCCGCACGGAAACGTACGATCCGGAAACACGGTGCTACCCCACTATGCGCTTAGAGGTATTTGGGCTTTTCTGCAGGATACCTGTCTCGGAAAACACTTTTATCTCCTGAATGATCGTATCAAAGCTGATGTCACCAAAACCGAAAGAGACAGTTTGGGGGTAGGAGAACATAATATAAGCACTTTGCAGGTGACCAGTATCTCCGCCTTGTCTCTTTTAGTGTATAAGCCGGTCTAGTATAGTGGTCAGTACAGTTCGTTGTGGCCGAACAGACCCAGGTTCGATTCCTGGGGCCGGCATATTGTTTTTGTGATTCTGGTCTTCGTTCCTATATGGCACAGTACAAACTCAGACTTACATTTCTTTTTTATGAGCAAATTTCTGGCTAGTTTATTGCAGTAACATCAAGTTATAAAGAGAGGTGTTGGTACTCCTTCTAGGAAGCAGCGACAGTACTTTGAGACACTGCAGACACCATAGACTGAGTCAGAGGCTGTTGAGTCGTGGCAGGGTTAGCAGGTTGGTTTTGTTGAGCGGGAGGTTGGTTCTTGTTGATACCAGGAACAGACTGTCTGTTGCTGGCATTCTCCTTCAAGGCAATCAACTGCTTGAATCTGAAAGACTCGTAGTGGATCAAAGCAGTGGTGTCGACAAGGTCCTGCAAATGGGTTCTTGTTAAGAAGTCACGCAAGAAGACAAACTCGCACTGAGAAACGTCCTCAACGTTGATGGCGCCCCACTTCGACTTTCTGCATCTGACGAGCTCGCCGTTGATCTCGCTTTCATGGTCAGAGCCGACGACAGCGAACGGAATCAAGGATCTGATGTCCTCGTTCAACTGCTTCTCCTCGTCAAACAAGTCCTCGCTGTCGTATGGGTAGATGTTAAGCTTGTGCTTGATGAAGTCGTTCTGCAACACCTTCTTCAAGGCTGCTCTCTCGCCGAGAGTCAACGAGTCACTCTTGGCAATGACGGGAACAACATTAGCAATTTCGGACAACTTCTTCAAAGCTTGGATGTCCAAGGGCTTGAGGCCGCGCACGCTTGTTGGAGGAATGAAGTATAGAATGCAATGAACCCGGGTATCAGGGATGAACTTTGGTCTTTGCGCGCTCAATTCTTTTCTCAAGTACTGGGAGTGCTGCTCTTTGATGTACTTGACCAAAAGTTCCCAGCACTTTTCGTTGTTGATTTGGTCACCGAATCCAGGCGTGTCAATGACATTGACATTCAAGCGGACGTTGTTCTCCAGTAAAAGGTGCGAATGAACCTTGATCTCGGTAGTCTTCTCGATCGGCTCCTCGGCATCGCGGCGGCCAGAGGTTTCTGCCAACTTGGAGGAGAACAATGTGTTCACCAACGTGGTCTTTCCCATTCCTGATCTACCGACGGCCATCACGTTGAAGGCAAAGCCTCTCTTCAACAATCTGTTTTCAATCTGTGACGTGATGGTGTCAAAACCAACATATTTGCTGGGCTGGACGTGGTTTTCCTCTGCTTGTGACATGCGGGGACGTGGTATAGATGGAATTTGGAACAAAACACAAACATTTGGATCAAAGCGTCGCTGTGCGCGACACGACGGTCACGGACACGTGCGCTTTTTCGAACTGTGGGACGAGTTCACTTTGCCTGGGCCATCGCCAGAAGCACCTCAGGTGCTATTCAAAGGACCAGAGGGTTTTCGGAAGCATGGATAGACCAACCCCAAAGACCTAGGATAATCAACCTGCCGTTGTCAATACGCTATACTGCTGTCGCCAGACATCAGCACCCGTTCGGCGCATTTAGCGAAAAAGTCCCTAGGGGATTACGAATTTTCCTAAATGTCAAAAAAATACACATACTCTCTCCTTCTCAGCCATACCCACACGCGTTTGGGTTTTCTCATGTCGTCACAGACTCAGCTGGTATGGAACACGTTTGCACCCGTGCACCCCACGCAAGTCGCAGGTGTGAAAAAATTGGCGAGAATCATCAGTTCTGATTCTGTGTGGTCACAATGTCTCTAGCTCTCAGGTACGCTGGCGTCGCTTCGCCTTCGGCGTTTTTGAGCGCATCCATTGCCATCGGCTTGCCCAAGCTTCCCGCTCTTCTTCGCTTGGCAGACTTATTGCCAAGGTCATTTGCGGAAACATCGAGTACTCGGGTCGACTCCAGACTAGAAGAATTGAAGAAGCTCTTAGAGAGAAACGAGGAGCTTCCTTTCATGATTGACAACGGCTCCATCTTGAAGGCCGCCCCAAAGAAAAGACCCTCCCACCGCAGAACAAGAGAAAAGTTGTACGCTCCAGGTGACAAGCAAATGCAGCCTTTGGAAAACTTGAGAAGATGTTCTGCTTGCGGCCGTGTGAAGAGATCCCATTTCATGTGCATGCACTGCTTGGGTGAAATCAGAACGTTTTTGAAGCAAAAGAAGAAGGACCTTTTTGGAGAGTCGTCGTCCTCTCCACAGGAAAACTTGGACAAGATCGATGAGAAGATCGTCTTCCCTGGCAAATACCTCCGTGACGATGAGAGAAAGTTGAGAAAGAAGGAATGGGTTCCAAAGCGTGAGGAGCCCTTGATGTACACCAAGGGACAGATCAATAAGAATTAGCCTGTAAATAGAGAACAAAGGTTGTGAAACAGTGCTTCTGTGGATTTTTCGAGGAGGTGATTGGAAAGCAGTGGATTGGAGGAAAGAACCATACCGTAGCTTTTTCGGAGAGAACTCCAGTAAGCAGTAAGGGTGGGCAGCGGCTCAGGTAAATTCTGAGAAAGCGATGAAGAACAAAAGAACGAGATTAACGATGTGGTCAAAGAACAAAAACCTTACCGTTAAGTACTTGAGACGTGTTATTTCCCTTGATTGGTCCGACTTGGAAGGTTTTTGTCGTCATTTTCTGGTCAACGGGTCAACTAGAAACACCTCCTACATGAGGCGATCTCATCGGAATATCATCGCGCCATAATTCACAGTATGGCAATTTGTGCTTCAAAATAAGACATATATCAACTCCATAGTCAAACAACTGCAGATCTCAACTCCATAGAAATAGTCCAAGAAATTCTCGCCATGCCTACCGAAACCCACAAGCGAGCCCGCGTCTACCCTAATAGTCTACGGATCATCAGCGTGGCATCTACAACATCCAAGCATCCGCTTAATGTTCGCCCGCTGGGAAACAGCTACTTTTCGGACTCCACAGTGGAAAACTCGAAAGTTCAACAGCTTGGTGACTTTTCTCGGTTCCCCGAGGAGTTGATGATGGAGATCTTTGGCTTTGTTCGAGACACGGAGTCTCTCAAGGCTCTCTCTCACACATCTAGAATCTTGTATGCCTACTTGTACGACGAGGACTTCTGGAAAAGACACCACACATCGGAAATTATTGAGCGAGAGCGTGCTGGGCAGCAAGTGCCCACGTTAGTGTGGAGAGGATCGTGGAGGGCCAGTGTGCTAGGACTTGATAGAAGCAACCAGGCCAACATCCAAGTCCCAGGTGATATGCTTTGCTCAGATCTTCTCTACCGCCCCGTCCAGTGCTCGCAAATCTCCTACACGGATCTTTTTCTGAAGATTATTGAAGAGGAAGAAATGTTCCACCTCGACTCCATGAAGCAGACAGCGCCGCTCGGCGTTCCAGCAGGCCGAATCCCACGCATGCAAGAGCACTTTCTCACCAAGAGCGAGTTTGACTCTCACTGGCACGGCAAGCCATTTATCATCACCAACACCGACCGCACGCGGTGGCCACAGTGGAACTTGCAAGTGTTGCTCGAGCGCTTCTCCCAAGTCAAATTTCGCCAGGAGGCCGTGCGATGGTCTCTTTCGTTGTACTCTCAGTATCTCGCCTGCAACTCCGACGAGAACCCATTGTACTTGTTTGACTGCAACAGCGAGGCGATGAAGACGTTAAGAAAAGAGTACGATGTTCCCAAGGTTTTCCAGGACGACATGTTTTCTGTCTTTGACAGCTGCCGCCCCGACCACGCATGGCTCATCATTGGGTCGAAAAGATCCGGATCCACGTTCCACAAGGACCCCAACTCCACATCGGCGTGGAACACAGCGTTGACGGGTCGGAAGTTGTGGATCATGTTCCCGCCAGGCGTGACACCTCCGGGCGTTTCCACAGATGAAAACGAAAGCGAGGTCACGAGTCCTTTGGGCATCGCCGAGTGGGTGTTGTCGGGCTTCTACAACGATGCCGTCAGGAACGACGCTGTGCAGATCGGCATCTCTTTTCCTGGCGAATGCTTGCATGTGCCCAGCGGGTGGTGGCACAGCGTGATCAACCTCGACGACAGCGTGGCGTTAACGCAAAACTTTGTTCCCGAGGTCAAGCTAGGCAACGCGCTATACTTTTTGAAGAACAAGGTGGACCAGATCTCCGGGTTCCGGCCGTCCGAGGTGCGGTCCAAATTACAAGCCATCCTCGACACACACAAGGCGTCGATCGGCGAGCTGGATATGGCGGCCATCGAGTCGTTTTGCTCGGCGTACGACCATCTCAATTTGGACGAGCGCCTTAAGAATGACGACTGCGGCGAGATGATGAACGAGCTCCCGCCGTTGCCGATTTTCGAGATGTTCAAGACATTACTCGTGATCTCGGGCCACGAGGACACATTACAGGACGGTTTAGCCACGGTGGAGAGAAAAGAAAAGTCGGCGCACCATCGGCTCACCGGCAAAAGCGAGGCTTGGGAAAAGTTGACGGAAACGCCGTCCACGTTTACTTTTGGGTTTGCTGTTTCCGACGACGAGGAAGCGTGAAGATTCATCTGCCGCAAAGGCAAGCTGGGCCAGATAAGCCAGCCGAGTCAATTTAATTCTCCGGCTGACCGCCACGGCGGTCCAGTATCGCGTGATGGGTCATGTCGACTCATTTCGCACCCGCCCTCCACACGTGCAAATATAATGATCAGTACCACCCGGCGTAGCATCTACAGCTTTGGCCGTACACTTACCAGACAAATAGGCAAGATGGCAACCGAACAGCCGGCAATCTTTGCCCCTCCCACATACCAGTACAACAAGGGCCACTTGGCCGAATTCGAGGTCTTGCAAGACCCGCTCGAGCAGTTCCACCAATGGTTTGATGACGCCCGGACTGCTCTTCCCCAAAATCTGACCATCATCCCCGAAAGCGTCACGTTTTCGACGGCACGCTTGCCCTCTGGCCGCGTCTCGTCGAGAGTGGTGCTCCTCAAGGAGCTCGACCCAAAAGGCTTTGTTGTGTATTCCAATTGGGACTCCAGCAAGAAAGAAAGCGATTACGAGACCAACAAGTATGCCTCCCTCACGTTCTTCTGGAGCCACCTTCAGAGACAGGTCCGTGTGGAGGGTGTGATGGAGAAGGTCACTCGTGAGACCTCGGAGCGCTACTTCAAAACAAGGCCTAGAGGCTCCAAGATCGGAGCATGGGCATCGCCACAGTCGCAGACGCTCGAGAATAGAGAAACGTTGGAAAAGCTCAACCACCACTACGAGGAGAAGTTCAAGGACATTGCCGACGACGAGATCCCCTGTCCGGAATACTGGGGCGGGGTTCGGATCGTGCCTCTTGAGATTGAGTTTTGGCAGGGTGGAATGAGCCGTCTACACGATCGCCTCTCGTTCACCAGAAACGAAACCGACCACGAGTGGAGCATGCGTAGAATTGCCCCATGAATTTTCCTCCAATCCAATAAAATCAACAAGTCCTTTTGAAATTTGTATTGAGTGCAAAGAACACAAATTTTGTGAGAGCCACTTCAAAATAACGCAGAACAGTTCCCAGTAATCAGTTTTTATTTTACTATACTATTGAGTTTAGAATTTCTGGACAGTCTCGTAGAAGGACTTACCTTGGATCTCGGCAATCTCCAACTCCAAAGCGCTTGGCTGTCTAGAACCGTCGCCACCAGCGAAGGTACCGGCACCGTATGGAGAGGAGCCGTGGACCTCGTCCAAGTTGGTGATTTGAGCGAAAGCCTTGGCGTAACCCAATGGAACGAAGATCATACCGTGATGGATGATGACGGACAAGGAGTTGACGATGGTGGTCTCTTGGCCACCACCTGGGGTACCAGTAGATACAAAGAAACCAGCTGGCTTGCCGCTCAAAGCACCAGAGGCCCACAAGCCACCAGTGGAGTCCCAGAAGGCCTTCCATTGGGCTGGGTAGTTACCGAATCTGGTTGGAACACCGAACAAGAAAGCGTCATAGCTGGTCAAGGTCTCGATGGTAGCAATTGGGTAGTCAGGCTTGGCTGGAGCGTACATCTTGGCCAAGACCTCCTCAGACAAAGTCTCAGGGACTTGGTAGATGTCGACTTGACCGCCAGCAGATTCGACACCCTTCTTCACGGCCTCGGCCATGGTGGCAATGTGGTGGTACATGGAGTAGATGATGATAGCGACTTTTGGAGCCATTGTGATTGTGTGTTTGATAACAAAGAACTAAAACGTGTTGTTACTGATTGCGAAATATTTATATACTGGGCGCGCGGCAGATAGATGTTCACGCGAACCGGAGTAATTTTTACTAATCTTACTAAGGACTGCATGCGTCGCGTGTTTTCTGGTAAACGGATTACATGAACTGATGTGTGGATTTGTATAAACATTATTAAGGGCACGAATTAGTAATTGTTACTTCTGAAATCAAACGAGTCCACCCCCTTTTTATACGACTCTTTGAAGCAGTATTATCATTTCATCAATGAAGGTTGCTATCATCTACTACTCCACCTACGGCCATGTCGTCACCATGGCTGAGGCTGTGAAGGCTGGTGTCGAAAAATCCGGCAAGGCTTCCCAGGTTGATATTTTCCAGGTCCCTGAGACCCTCTCCACAGAAGTGTTGGAAACGTTGCACGCTGCACCAAAGTCAGACTACCCAATTGCCTCTATGGACACCTTAACCGGCTACGACGCCTTCTTGTTCGGCTTCCCAACCAGATTCGGTAACTTGCCAGCCCAAATGATCGAGTTCCTCGGCCAAACCGGTGGCTTGTGGGCCACTGGCGCTTTGAGCGGCAAGCCATTTGGTATGTTTATCTCCACTGGTACCCCCGGTGGCGGTCAAGAGACCACCTTGAGAAACACCCTCACATACGTCGCTCACCATGGTATGGTTTACGTGCCTTTGGGTTACGCCAATGCTTTCGCTGAGATTACCAACTTGGACGAGGTTCACGGCTCTTCTCCATACGGTGCCGGCACATATGCTGCTAGCGACGGCTCCAGACAGCCATCCGAATTGGAGAAGAAAATTGCTATAATTCAGGGTGAGACGTTCGCTGAGACTGCCATCAAGTTTGTGGCTCCTGCACCAACCACTGAAAAGACCGAGGCCAGCAGCCCTGCTGTCGAGGAGAAAGCCAAGGAGGCCCCTACTGAAGCCAAGGCCGCTGAGTCGAGAGCAGCCCAAAGTAAGCCTGCTCAGGTCGACGAAAAGACTGGATGTGCCAAGTGTGTCATTATGTGAGTGGCATGAGTGGGCAGACATTCGTTAATGAAAACCATAGATCAAACCCCACACCCTGTTGTAATTGTGTGTTAGTAATAGCAAAATGCATGTAATAAACTGCGAGTGAACATACGGTTCTCGTACCCACTCATTCCTCATAACCGGGACTCGGGCTGGAATTCAATCACCACAACATATCGAGCAAGTAGCCACGTCCTCGAATATTACCTCACTTCCAACGAACCGGGCATAGTTGGGCACTGATCTATCCTATAGAAGAATAGCCTGGAAGTGAGAGTAAGAGCCCCGATGACACGCGTGTATTCTTGGCCGGACTGTCTTTGTATGGCCTTAGGCCTCGAGGAATCATCACCGAACATAACGGCTTTCGATTGCGAGAACGAAAGCTTAAAGCAAGTACTGTGTGCAGCTTGCTTTTCGAGCCAAGCTGTATACTTTTCTTCCGCCAGTTGAGTTCTGGATGCCGAAGGGAAAAGCAAGAGCGCTGAAGGAGATATGGTCTGACAGAAGAAAAGTATCATACGTGGTGGTTGTGAAGAATCCACGGCTGGATGCACCAACACGATTCCTTGGCGGGCCGGGATCCGAAACAGCGTTGCTGCAGAACAAAGTCTTTCGTGAGCTTCTTCCGGACCCTTGCCAAGGGCGTTCTGACGGACACACCATCACCAAACATGAACAGCACATTTCGCCGCATCTTCCGCACATACCTGGATCTCCCCAACTTCTCGTGCCATCAACATCCAGAAAGTCTTTCTCTTAGGTGTACTGGTCTTTCTCAAGAGCATTGCTGCAGTGAGAGGGTCCTCGAAGCCTCGTTTGCACTGGCCGTTGACCAGAGGTCTGATCAGTGTAGCAAGATGCGTGATACTCAGGGCGAGCACAACGTGACCGCATGGCTGAATGTCCACGCCGCGATTGAACCAGTTAACCGAGCTTCCTGGTCAGAGTCATACAATGTAGCGAGGAGGAAGCCGAGAGTACCGATTTTAAACCGCGTCAGGTCACGTTGAAGTAGTAGGCGTTGGTGTACGGATCCGCATATCTGCAAAGCTACAGGTTGAACTAGAAGAGTGGTCTAGCTATTACAATTGGCCGCCTACTGCTGGCCAAGGTCGCTGATATAGTCAGAGGCGCCGGCGCATTCTGACACCGTCATCTGGTCACCGCCAAGCTGGTCGTACACTTGCTTTGCGATTTTGACCGTTTGCTCCACGCTGTCATGCTCGAGAATGAGTCCCTGGCCTCCGTGGCTGGACGTGAAGCTTTCTAGCTTCAGCAAGAGCTCCTGCTCCGTAGTCGTGCTTTGGCCGGAGGCCACTTGCCAGTCGAAGGTATCGTAGTCCCACAAAACAGACTGCATTCCAAACTGGCGCACTATGCTTCTGACCCGGTTATCGATGCCCCCATAAGGTGGCCGAAACCACCGGGGCACCTTGCCGTTTGCCGCCTTCATGGCCCACATGGACCACTGTATCTGCGCTGCTATTTCTTCGTTGGTGAGCCCGGGAAGAAACTTGTGGGACCAGGTGTGGGACGCCATCACGTGACCGGCATCCGCCGTTTCCTGGAACACCTGGGGGAAGCGAACAACGTTGACGCCAATCGTGAAAAACGTCAATGGCGTTTCCAACTTGCTGACCAAGTCACCTGTAAATGGCGAAGGCCCGTCGTCGAATGTTTGGCTGATTTTCAGGCACGTGCCCACGTCTTCTTCGGAGACACAAGTGTAGCAGTCAAAAGAACACACCTCCGGCGAGTTCCAGCTTTGCTGGCAGTTGCCCTGAACGTGCCTCCACAGGTCCAGCCCGAATGGAGCATTATCTAAATTCACGAAATCTAGTGGAACGTACGGAGGATCCATTCCAGGCCATTCCGTCAAGCCTGTAATTTCGGTGAGCCACAGAGGGAACTCGAGAGGCTGTTCGATGGCAAGCGCGTCGGGCGACGCCAAACCGGGAAATTGCTTGAGCTCCTGGATCAATTGGGCCACACAAAGTCTCGCGGCTATCAAGACATAAAACAGGGTTGCGAGTGTGAAAAACATGCTGAAGAAGTTGGTTTTACAATGCTGTTTTTGGGTGCGAAAACGCAATGCCACTGGAAATCACGAACTTTTTAAGCCCACCCGAACACCAAGGAAAGACTGACACCAGCATTTTTGACCAAAATATTCAGTTAAGTACATTATTGTCCTTACTGACATGTATGAACACGGCCGACGTCTAAATAGCGCTAAATAGCGATCGGCGGTCTTTGCCCGCTCATTTGCCCAAAGGTGACCATTATATCGCAGCGCTACAGCTCAAACACATTAAAACCCTAATTTACTATATGTGACATCTGACTCTATGCTTCGTGTTTATGCAATCTTCTTCTCGGCCTCGGCAGATAAACGTGCACTCAACTCGATTTGCTCCTTCACAGCTCTGGTTAAGAACTCGATCATGATGATGTCTTGGTTGTGGGCCTCGAAGTGGTTATGCAAAGCGTTCAAGTCAGACAAGATGGTAGGCTTGTTCAACAAGGTATTGCTGATGGTTCTCAACAAGTCGATGTCTGCGTCGGAGTTGGAGATAGTGTTGATTGCGTTCAACATCTCGTCAATGTTGGACTGAACTTGAGCAATTTCACGCGAAGCACTCGACAATTGACTCTCCTCGAGAACAACCAAGCTTTGCTTGGCGGTTGGAGTCTGCGAGATCTTGTTCATGGCCAAGTTCTCAGACACAGTGGTGCTGCAGATTTGGTGAGGAATTGGTGTGAAGATGTACAGGGTGGTGGTGGTAACAGTTTTCCATCCAATCTGTTGCACGCTGCCTGGCTTACCGATAGCAGCGCCAATGTATGTGGTTAACTCAGGGAACTCAACGGTGTCGCCCTTCAAGTATTTGACATTGAGGTAGATGGCTGGGAAGGGGAAAGCTCTGTCCGAACCCTTGGAGTAGAAGTCATGCACCAATCCTGTGGTACCGTCAAGCTTGTTCGAGCAGTCGAACCAACCCAAGACAAATTCCTTAGGGTGGGCCTTCTTGTACAAAGAGTACAAAGCCTTGTGCTTTTGCTCCTCGATTTGAATGGAGTCGCCGGTGTCCTTGCAAGGAACCACAAAGGCGTCTCTAATCTCGATGTTGCTTCCGTCGTCGGATCTGACACCAAGCAAGGTACCGAGGATACGGTTATCCTTCGAAAGGACTTGTTTGGAAACGATCTCCAAAATCTTGAACACGGCGGAATTGTGGATCTTGACACCGACAGGCGATGGGACAGCAGACGCGGCGGGAGCCGTGACGCTTGGTCTGACTAAGTGCATGCAAGGTTCAGCCATGGCGGACAACTTAGAGTGTGTTGAGGATTTTCACTTCATTTTTTCATGATCTTTTCTGCTGGCGCACGCAGGTCACGTGCACAATATGATGTGGTAGCTGTCTGAGAACGAACGCAACATGGCTTCGGCCACCAACGCAGGCAAGGCCCGTGAGTAATTGGAGAGCAAGAATATCCATGAGTCGAGGGCGAGAAGGCTAGAGTAGCGTGAAAATAAGGGATGCGTAATTCTCAGTAGCGGGCGAGAATTGTGTGCGCGCCTTGCATCAGCGAAGACGTGAGACCCACACATTAGAGCGGGTCCTCTGTAGTGTTTCAAGGAGAACGAAAAATCACATGAGTCACTTTGTTATTTGACGTGCTAACGACTCCAAAATTTTCGATTTCTGTCTTTTTTTTTCCAATATGATCTCATTCCCATTCATTGCCTTCAGACTACTAACAAGAAGCCTCACCTTTGCGACGCGAAAGGTCGTGACAAAGACAGACACGAGATCAGCAGAATACAGCGGCAAGATTGCAGATTATCAGTTCCATCTCCCCGCCCCGGAACTTTTCGATGCCGAACCAGCCGCCCATGCTTGATCGGGCGATCAGGACGGCACTGCGAAATCAATTTGATCAGCTTCCAATGTGCAGGCCGCGACTCGATGTACAGTCTGTGCGTCGAGAGAGCCGCTGGCCTTGATGTCCCGCCAACAGCCAGAGGCTCTTTATAACTTTTGCATGCTACTAGCATCAGGCTGCAGACAACCTTGATCGTGGGAGATTGTCAGAGTGGTAGGTGTTGAACGCCCACAATGCTCGCCAGGGCAAAGTCCAAGGGATCTGCTTTTGACATCCACTCAGCCCTTTCAAATGGAGACTTCACTCAGCAAGATCGCACGATTTTGTGGGCTCGGGCTTCTGACAACGGCCTGGGCCGTGCAAGGGCTTCAATATGCGCCTGGGCGAGTGGATGCAAGGCTCAAATGTTCATGCTTCATGGAGCCAATGAATTCCGAAGTCGGTGAGACATGTATGCATAACCGTGCAAACGCCGGACGCCGATGCGCCCGAATGAATACGAGCAGACCAGACTTTGGAGAGGTGCAGCAAAACGTATGGTCACTTCTGTAAGCGACATTTCCGGCCGCCCCAAGCTGGTGGCTTGTTAAAAGAAAACGCCCTGGTTGGTGCTTTTCGATTGGTGCCTTGCAAGCAGGCGTGGTCCTGCATGGGCCGCGCGGCAAGCTCGACGCATTGCAGTCAAAATCAGAACCATCTCTGTTGACCGCGGTGTCAACACCAGCGTTGACACATTGCCAAGAAATAACTTGGCGTCTACAAAGGAGTCGCTCCTATACGCCCCCACACTCCAGTGATTCCAATGTGCAAATCAAGCACAGAGATGTGGCCATCAGTTGCATGTGACGCAGTGAATATTCCAAGTTGTTGAAGCGGGTCTGTGGGGTATCACCGGCTCGACTCCGAAGATCGGTCAAGAAGCCCTGGGGAATCCGAAGGAACGCAATGAAATGCAAGGGAAATTTTGCAGACCGTCATTCTCTGCTGAAACCGGGACAAGCGAGTTACGAGGCTGTGAGGCAATCAGCTGACCGGGTATGTGCACATGGCGACCGGTGTAACGAATCTGTCATTAAACCGCTGACGTGCGTGCGTCAGTAGCTTAAGCTATCCCAAGATGAAAAGTTACGAGGCGTTTTCTTGGCGCCCCATTATCTGCCGCATCTATGGGCATTTGCATCGCCGTCATTGGCTCCAGCATCTGCGCAAGGCCCTTTGTGTTCGAGGGTCGAAAATCCACGGAGATTATAAAATTGGGGCCTCCCGGAAAACGGAGTGATCCCCTCAAGTTTCTTTGGTTTCAGGCGCTGTCAAAATGCAGCTCGTCTTTTTGACTTTCGCCGCCGCTCTTTTCGCCGTGTGTCAGGCCAGAAAGTCTACAAATCTCGAGTACTACAATGATCCATACCAAGGCTTTTACTCATGTGCGTATTATATCATCACACAAGTGTCGTTTAGTACAGCGGCACATGACTACTCTGTCTTTTGTACCGACATCAATGCCATGGCCACGATGTCGGATTGTTACGCTGTTCAAGGCAGAGCTACATCGAAGAACTACCAATTCTGGTTGGATAAGTGCGCTAATGACTACATGAGCCCCATCACTGAGCAGAACATCACCGATGCTCACGCATACTTGGTGGAAAACGGTATCACTTTGGAGCAGTTGGGTAACTACACTGCAGGCAACATCACATCTCCGCTTTATTTGGGTGACGCCGGCTACCTTTCCGCCAAAAGATCTTACGTGAACTGGTTGGGCAACTACAATGAGTCTGTGTACTTCGGCGCTGCCACCGTTGCCTACTGGGGTCTTGTGTGTTTGATTGCTGGAATTGCAAACTGGTCTTTGGTTCTTTTCCCCAAGCTCCGTCACACCTTTGACGGCAAGCCTTCCAGACTCTGGAGAAAATACATCACCGTGCCCGCTCTTTGGGGCAAAAAGAAGGCCGAGACCAATGACTTCCTCAAGGTCTTAGCCTTCATTGTCCCCACCCGTCTCGAGTCTTTGATCACGTTTGTGTTTTTCTGGCTCTGCTTTATTTTCTGTGCCGCCAGAATCTTCTACGAGCCGAACGACTTTATTTTCGACTCTAAGAGAGAGGCCTTGAGTAGGTACATCGGAGACAGAACAGGTATCGTGTGCACTGTGCTCATGCCAATTTTGCTTTTGTTTGGCGGCAGAAACAACTTCTTGATGTGGCTCACCAGGTGGAAGTTTGCTACCTTCATGACCTACCACAGATGGGTTGCCAGAATGGTGGTGGCCATGGCGTTTGTCCACAGTTTGTGCTACTTTTGGATGCTCTCTGCTGATGGCTCTCTCGCCGAAGAATGCAAAGAAACGTATCTTATCTGGGGTATTGTGGGAACCTTTGTAGGTGTGGTGATCATGTTCCAGGGTCTCCTTGTGTTGAGACGCAAGTGGTATGAGACGTTTTTGGTTTTGCACATCATCTTGGCTGCTTTCTTTGTCATTGGTACTTGGTATCACATCTACGAGCTCGGGTACTCCCAAATCATGTACGCTTCTTTTGCCGTTTGGGCTTTCGACAGAATCATCAGATTTGTTCGTATTTTGAGTTTTGGATTTCAAGAAGCAGACATCTCCCTTCTTTTCGAGGACAACATCAGAGTTGAAATAAAGCGCCCTTCTTACTGGAAGCCCATTCCAGGTGGCCATGCCTACATCAGTTTCCTCAGCCTGATCCACTTTTGGCAATCACATCCATTCACGTACGTTGAGTCCGGCGACAGCATCATTTTCATATGCAAGGTGAAGAAAGGGATCACCAAATCGATTATGAAGAAGTTGATGAGCTCACCCAGCAGAAGCATTAAAATGAGAATTGCCGTCGAGGGTCCTTACGGTGAGCCCCACCCCACCAAACACCACAGCGACGTCGTTTTCCTTGCGGGCGGTAACGGTATTCCAGGCTTGCTCTCCGAGTTCCAGCACTTGGAGCAGGCTGCAGACACAAAGCAGAAGCTTAAGTTGAAGTGGATCATCCGTGAGGCCAAGACAGTTTCGTGGTTGCACGAGGAGCTCAAGAAGTTTGCCAAGCTGAATGCCGAAATCACAATCTACGTGACGAGGCCAGACCTCACCGATGGAAACGAGTATTTGTTGCCAGCAACTTCTGACGAAGACGCTTCCGCCAAGGGCGAGGCTGGAGAGAAAGCATCGCCAGATAAAGTGTTCACGCAGCTCGAGCAGGAGTTCCCATTCATCACATTTGTGCAAGGCCGTCCCGACATTCCCACCCTCATCTCGTCTGACCTCGAAGAGGCCAGCAACAGCGTTGCATTTGTCGTTTGTGGTCCACCACGCATGGTTGACGATGTGAGGTACGAGGTTGTCCAGAACATCGACCGCACCGCCAAAAGAATAGATTTTTACGAGGCCCTTGAGGTGTGGGCATGAGCGGTCCGCAACCGCTTGTATATACAAAGAATGAACGATGATTTATTTCGTGATTTAGAGTTATTCTTCGTAAATTATAGGGGCTGTTTTTAGTGAATTATAAATCATGAGAGCTGTCCATAAATTTTAAGAGCTGATCATAAATTATTGGAACAACTTTTCCACCGCACCTGGCCCACATCACTCGGCCGCGCAGGTGTATCTCCGCGCTACCACCAACAGCTTCAAGGCCAACATGAGCGAGCACAAAGCATCCAGCAGTGACACAGAAAACACGTGGCTCTTCTCAGAGGACTCTTTTCTTCTGGCCAGCCCGTCGCGCAAGCTGATGACCGTCCAGCAGGATTTGAAGACCCGCGAGCTGATGTTCGCTTTTCTCATCGCCTTGGGCCAAGAGCTCAAGCTAGACGGCAAGACCATTCTTGCGGCGTCCGTCTACATCAACCGCTTTTTCATGAGGGTCCCCATCACTACGTCCAAGCACTTCGTCACCTGCGCTGCCGTGACTATCAGCTGCAAGCTCAACGACATGTACCGGACGCCAGACAAGATAGCGCTTACCGGGTGCACCATCAAAAACCCTGGCAGACAGATTGACCAGCACAGCGGAATGTTTTGGCAGTGGCGCGATCAGATTTTGTATCGGGAGGAGTTGATGCTTAAGATTTTGAACTTCGAGTTGGACTTGGAGCTTCCGTATGACTTTGTTGAAGACCTTTTGAAAGACTATGACGAGAGCCTGCTGAACGGTTTCTTCAGCAAACTAAAAGAGATCATGAAGTACACAACTAGCCGCCTCGAATTGCTCAGCGCTTTGCCGGTCTTGGTGTCGTTTGACATGAGGACAGTCTTCAGCACCATGCTAGTCTTGGTCGTGAAAGAGGCGCAAAAACGATTCTCGGAGCTTGACTCCCTCTTTTTGCCGCCTCGGTATTTGGAGGAAACCCTCCAGGTTCCCATCATCGATTGCTACCACTGCTACAAGTACATTTCGAAGCTCAAAAGCCTATGCGAGGACCCAAAAATACCCAGTCACAAGAATGTGACGAGCAAAATCCCCGTGATGCCCAAAGATGAGTTTTTGGATCTTTGCAAGGGGAAAGACAATCAAGAGCCCGATCTTCCGGAGAATTTCAGCGACTAATAAGCGCAGTCCAAGGTGCTCTTCATTTATTAGCAGCATACTCATTTATTTGCGGCGTTTTCATCAGTCATTTCTTCTGGTTGCTTTGAGGTGGGCACATCGGCTGCAGCTTTACTATCCCCGTCATTTGATTGTGCTCCATCTTGCGGCACATCCTCGGGCTTCCCGCTCTCGGAACTCGCGTCCTCATTTTTTAAATCATCAAAATCTGCATCTTTTTTAGCAGTAGAACTTGGCTCATCATTTGACGCAAATTGCGGCAGTTCTCCAGCATTAGAACTCGACTTATCTTTTGACTCCGGTTTTGGCAGTTCATGAACCTCAGGACCCAGCTCGTCGTTTGACGCCGGTTTTTGCAGGTCTTTGGCTGCCTCATCGCTCTGTGGCTCTTTCTTGCTTGATGGAGATGGAGAGCTGGCCTCCTGCTCCAGCTCCTCATCTTTAAGGCTCTCCTCTTTGTCCTGCTCAACAATGTCCTCTCTATTTTCGGGGCGGTCACTATGATGTTCTGACAAACGCGCTTCAATCTCGTCAAAATGTTTTTCAGCATAATCAATATACTGCTGGGGGTCATCTGCCAATAGCGCTTCATCATAATGGATGTTGTATGGCAATGCATTTTTTGCGACAGACGAATTGACACCATTTTTGTCATCTTCGCCTTCGTCGGCATCCTGTATCTGCAAAATGATATGATCGTTCTTGTTAGCGATATGCGGGTGATTCTTGAACGCAGAGTAGCCATCAGTTCCGTCCTTAGACTGAGGATAAAAGCGTGAGTTTTTGTGGACCGACAAAAGGTAATCATGAAGCGCACTGTTGGAGAACTTCATGTTATGGCCAAGCTTCATGTCTTTCTCGGCAAGGTACGCTAGCCACGAAAGCTTATCTGAATCAATAAGCTCTTCGTCATCCAAGTCATCCACCATGTCACTGATGCTCTGCAGATTCATGTCCTCACTCTGCTTCAACTGATTGTAGTACTCTTGGCGCTCCCGCAACCTTCTCTTTTTGCGCTCTTGGTCGGTCTCTGTAGACGTGTCCACCTTCCGCTTCTCGATAAGACTGGTGATGTGAGTGGTTGGGACATTGCTGAGTTTCTTGCTCGTGGCAAAGCTGTCGCTGTAGCGAACCCAGTTGAAAAAAGAATCCAACGACTTTGTATTCGTGGGATCGTCGCCGACATCTGCGGCGCTTGGCTTCAGCGCCTTTAAAAGATCAATGTATAGAAGGGCCTCATACACATCTTCACCCGCTATCTGGTTGGCAGAGGATGTTCGGGCTAGGGAAAACTTGCGGGCGCTGGAAATCACCAACTGTAAATGCTTGATGTACAACTCTGTGACAATGTTGAGCACAGACGGCTTGCACTTGTCGAAGCCAGAAGCCTTCAATATCTGTGCAACCGATATTCGGAGGAGAGCAAAATGAAACGAGTCTTCCATGTGTGTGAGTTGAAGTCCTTGAGAGGTTCGCTCAACAGCACTTGGGCAGATTGATGTTGTGAACAGTGTGCAGGACCGGACTGGAACTTTATGATGGACTAGATTTTGGTGCTTACAGCAGCAACCAGCAAAAGGGCCGGGGCCATACAAAGAATGTCCGATAATGTGTATTACTACTAATTGGAATGCCGTGGGCCCACGGTGCTGAGACTGCCCGCTCACACGTCCGTGCGCCTACACCAGCACAAACCTTGCAATCACAAACCTTGCAATCTCTCACCGATCTTCTTGGAGGCGAAAGACAATGCGTTGAACAACCCTTTCTCAGAAAGATCGATGTTCAAATTCATATCGTTGGCCACCACAGAGCCCGACGGAGGGTTGGTGACACGGCTGACGATGATGGCCGGGTCAATCTCCAAGATGATGCCGTCATCGATGGTCTCATCCATGCACAAGCAGACCATGTCGTACTTCAGCGAAATGGTTCTCCTGTCCAACGAGTTTTCCAACAAAATAGTCAACGCCTCGTGGATGTTGTTGGTCAAGGAGTAAAGCATGGCCTCGTTTTCGTTCACGGCGCCAACGATGGCAATGATGACATCGTTGGCTTGCTTGTATGTGATCAAGTGGTTGTCGTACAAGATGAGCTCCTGGTGAGACTTATTTATTTTGGAGTAGAGTGCCTTCTCGAATGCGGCCTGTTGTTGGGGCGTTTTATAGCTTTGCGCCAGGTCGCCAAGCTGGTAGTACTTGGCATACAATCTTTGGCCCTCGTCGCCCAAAATCAATGCCGCAGACACTGTGTAGAGCGATATATTGGTAGACATAATGGCGGTTGACGTGTTTCTATAGTTTCGTTGAGAAATCGTTGATGCGGTAGTGGGAGTGCACGCATCGCTCCACGTCGGACCTCAGCAGCACCACGGTTACGGCTCTGAAATAGCGCACTTCGACCGGCACTACGAGGCAAAAAAAAAGAAGGTCACGCGCATGCTGGCGCTAATGAGTACGGGTATGAATATTCTGTTTTTTTGGAATTGAACATTATGGCTCCAGGCTGCTATCCCTTCATGGACTTGGACGCGCGTCAGGCTGGCGCAATGCGGCGGGCACCAGCTAAGCTCCAACAATCTTGACAATAAAATCAATGATGGACTTCTGCAAGGGGTTCTTGGCGTAGAAGTCATCCGTCAATCCCATCAAGGAGAAGTCGGCACTATGCTCCTGTGCGACTCTCTTGAACCCGTACACGAAGTTGATGATGAGACCCAACATCAAGCCTCCTGCGACTATCAAAGGTCCAAACACATTGTCCAAATGCTTGTCGGATCTTTCCATGATGAGTTCTCTTCTCTTAATGAAAATGTAATAGCCCCACGCACCAGAAAAGACCGTCAATGCGAAGTAAATGTAGGCCAAGTTGGTGGCTAGCGTGGGAGAGTTGGCCTTGCTGGTCGACGAGTAGATAACGAAAGTCAAGGTCGAGAGCAAAGTTGTAACGTGCAACCATCTGTTAAACGTACGCTCGTTGGCAAGCCACACCTTGGGCTCAATCTTGAGAGGGCCTGCGTTCTTGATATAAGAGTCCGGCTTGGACACGCCCATTGGCAAATCGATTTCCTCATCTTCAGAGTCCACATCGAGAAGCTTGGAGAACGTCGAGGGAATCTTGAAAAACTTGCCTGCGAGTCCCCTCTCATGGACTGGATCCTCGTCGTCTGAACTCACGTCCAGATCATTGTCTGAGGTAGCGGTTTGGAGCTCTCTGGCCTCTGTGACGGGCTGGAGGTCCTGAGCTGGCTGCGGCCGTTTTGAATCAAGATCTAAGCCGGTGATTTCATTGCCAGAGAATGACTTTGATCTGGGCGAGAAACCTGGGCTCGAGTTAGCAATGAGAGTCTTAAACTTTTTCAAGTTTTCCTCATCACTTTGAACCTTGGCCATTTTTTCCTTGGTGTCTTTTATGGCTTGTTGTGGGTCCAAGCTCATTTCAGCTTCCAAGTCGGCGAACCAGAAGGGAATGTTGTCCAACTTGTCATCTTCCAAAAACAAAATGGCAATTCCATGGATGAATTTGGAGAAGTTTGGAATTTCCTTCAACAAGTGGGATTGCACCAACTCGTCAACCCACAAAAGCTTTTTGTTTCTCTTCTTTGTCTTAACCTTGATCTCCATCTCCGAGTATGGAAACTTCGAGAATTCGCCCCTTCTCAAAAGGGATAAGGGGTTGCTGACTTTCGAGTCAATGTCGGTTCTGTGCCACTTATTGGGGTCTCTTATTGGTCTCTGTGGATCAAATGCATCTTCTCTAATGAACAAGATGTCCGAGTCGATCACAATACGGACCTTGTCGTCTCCGGGGATTTGGAAAGCAGTTCGCTTGTAGGTTGTTCTGAGACATGGTTGTACGTGGTTCTCCAGAATGTATTTGGAGAAACTTTCAATATGCTCCTTCTCTTCCTCGATGAAGTCGGCGCTCTTGCCCTTTTTCTTCAATTTCTTGAGATACTTCTCCTCGTCAAACTTGCCTGTGACAAAATCGTCCAAATGCTTTTCCTTGATTGAGAACTTTTCGTCCACGTCATAGGTCTCGGAGTCCTTTTCGAAGGCCTTTTTCTCCAACGAAATATCGGGCTTCTTAAACAAGCTGCCCATCCACTTGAGTCTCAAGGTGGACGCATTGCGGGACTTGATGAGCTTGTTGTTGTACAAGTCGAAGTTTTCGTTGTCGAAGTACAAGCAGTTGATGCTAGGGTCGTGCTTTCCAAACCTGGAGAGCTCGTCATCGTCATCGTCGTCGTCGTCGTCATCATCCAGGTAGGAGCCATTGCTGCTGTTGTAAACAAGGACCGGGAGATGGCGCAAAATGAGGGCCTTGACCTCCATCAAGTTGTCCGGGTGGACCCAGAACTTGAAGGACTTATACTCCTCAACCGCCGACTCGTCGTTCAAGGAGGACAACTTGGACAAAGACTGGTCCACGTCGTAGTTATCGCGCAAAAACTGAAACAAGGCGGAGATCTTGAAAAGCAACGGCGAGTAGTCCTCGGAGTGGAATGGCAAGCTCTTCAAGCGCACGTTCAAGAGCGGCTTGACGGTGTACGAGGGGTGCAAGCGGTCGTGCTTCTTGACGATCTTAATGAAGCCCGTGTAGTTCAAGCGCTGGAAGTGGTTGAGCTCCTGGGTGACGCTCAACACCAGCTCGAGCTTGTTGCTGAACGACAGAACGTCGAACTCGGCGGCCGGCGACTCGGTCAACGCCTGCAACTCGTTCAAGCTCTCAGACAACTCGTCGTACTTGTTGATCTGAAACGTGTAGACCTTCTCCAAGTCAGAGTCCAAAGCGCTGACAAAGTTCTGCTCGTCCTTCTCGGTCCACGCATTCTGGATGATCACGCCCTCCTTCAAGAGCTTCTTGAGCTTGGTATAATTGAGATAGTAGTCCTTCCACGGCGGGTACGTTTCCCTGGCCAACTTATTGTCGAAGAGCAACTGCATGACGCCGGAATCGGGGGCGGAAACTTCGGCGGACGACATGGCTTATATTGGAAAGGAAGCGGAGCTGCAATTGGCGAAGCAGGAACACAGCGGACGGAAGCCGGAAATTAGTTAGGCGAGGCCGGTACGCAGGCGGGTGGAGTCAGGTGGATTGCCCAGTTGAGCCGGTAGAGGCGCCGCGTCAATCTTCCAGCGGGCGGGCGGTGCGAGCAGACCTGTATCCAGTGCGCGCGGGCCGCACACGTGGGATGACAGGCGGCGGGCAGAGCCGGAGGAAAAGGGATGGGTCGAGCGGCACGGGGTGGGACGAAATGTGGGGCCATCGGGCGGGATTGGACGAGGGCACCGCCGGGGCTTTCCTCGTGATTTTTTTTTTGAATCTTTATAGGCGTTTGGGGCGCGGCAGCCGGGCCTGCGCTGGCCCTTGGAGGCCTTTGGGCCAATTTGCCGGAGTGCACGCGGCCCTAGAGTCGCGAGAGCCTCACGGCAGCCGTGCCTGATTAGGCCTGGTGTTCGGTGCGGCTGAGGACGGCGCCGATAAATGGCGCCGAAGAAGGGAAGCCACCGCGAGCAGAGAACGGGATCCACGGAAGGGAGAGGAAGATAACAGAGCTGACGAAATAGAACCATGAAAAGGGAAAAATTATGAAGAAGGAGAGGTAACACAAGAAGAACGACAGAAGAAAGGGAATGGAAAAGAAAAAAAAAAAAAAATAAAGGCAGAGGCAGAGTAGGAAAGAGCCCACAACAGACGAAATCGAAAACCGCCGGGCCGCTGGTTCAGGCACTAGCCCTAGGTGGACCGAGAGCCAGCGAAGAGGCGCGCCGATCAGGTCTGGCGCCGGCGCGCGGCTTGACTGGTGCCATTGTTTTTCGCGGCCGCGGCAGCAGGGCATTTTCGGCGCTAGATAATTTCAGCGCTGTGTTCATATTTTCAGCGTTGGGTGTATATTTTCAGCGCTGAGTTTATATTTTTCATCATCAAGGTGTTTTTTTACGCTTGGCTCTTATTTTATAGCGCTGGGCTCTTGCTCTTTTTTATTCAAAATTTGCTCTTCAGCGTGAATCTCTTACTTCTCAGCCCTAGATTATTGTTCCTCAGCGCCAAGTTACCATATCCAACGCTGAGTACTGATTTTCGGCGCTAAAATTACAATTATTGAGCGCTCAGTTACTTTTTACAGAGCTCAGTGTATTTTCAGCCTTAAGCGATTATCTTTCCCGCCAGATCACGATTTATCAGCTTTGGGTTGACAAATTTCAGCACTAAGTAGATTTTCCAGCGCTGCGTCAGCATTCCCATTAGCCCCGGGCCATAAGGCCATTCGGCAGAAAGCTGGGTATTAGAAGTATACATTTGATACAGAAAAAAGGATACTGCTTCACGACTCCGACGCATCTCTAAAATTACCTTTTCCTATCTGCCCAGCCAGCGCCAGATCGGCGGCCCCAAACCCTGCAGCCCGCGCCCGTGCCTCCCGCACCAGATACTTCAACGGTCTCGCCTCATCCCACCAGAAACGCCATGAGCTCCCATCGACTCCACGGAGATTCGCCCTTCTCCACCCGAAACAGACTTCGTTACTCGCCGCCGGCGTTTGTGCTGCGGCCGGTCCGCCTGCCCTCGCCGCCCGCTTCCGCGCCGCCAATCCCTCATCAAGATCTCCGCCCAGCATCCTCCGCTCGCCTTGTCACCCACGCCTACTTCATGGCGATTGTTGCATTATTCAGAACCCTCCTTGACCATGTCTGGCCGATCTTCGGCTCTGCATCGAGTACGCTGTCGCCGTACCCACTGGACTCACTGATATTTGACGACACGAAGCCGTTAGCTGAAGCAATCGAACCCATCGCGGTCTCCGAAGCAATCGAGCCCATCGCGGTCTCTGATGACGAAAGCGGCAACAACATCAACTTGTTAGAGGCTCTCGAGCCTAGCCCCGCACCAAAGTCTGCCTCGATCTTCGACTCGGTGTTCGAGCTAGACTCCGCTGATGACGAGCCCAGAACCGTTCCGGCTCAGTACGGAACGTCGTTGAGTATAAGCGAGGCCTCGTCCTACGCCCCACACGCTGCCAAATACGAGAAAGCTTTTGCATTTGCCGACTTCACGGCAGCGGAGGTGTTGAACACCCATCTTCCGTCCATGAACGACGACTACGACGCCGTTGTTCTTAACTATTACACACCTTTTCGGTCAGTGCCCAAGGCGAAGTTCTCGCTTACGGACGTGGTGCTTTCCACCATCCCATCCTACGACTATTCTGGGCTTCTCAACAAGCAGCGCGAGGCCGTCCAAGACTCGATCGCCCAAGAGCGCAAATCTCAGGCTTCTCAGGTCCGTCCATTGGCCTCTGACCAGCTTGACGCTGTCATCCGGACATGGAGGTCTCGAAACCAGACTTCACCGGTGGTATCCGCATACTCTATTGAAATCACTGTGCGGGACTTGCAAACCCTTTCGGATGGCTCGTGGCTTAACGATAATATCATTGATTTCTACCTCAGCATGGTCACAGAACAGTCTCCGGGAACATACTGTTGGACTACACATTTTTTCACAACGCTTAAGTCGAAGGGCTACCAGGGCGTTGCAAGATGGGCAAAGAGACGTAAAGTTGATCTCACTGCTAAGAGTCTCGTCATCGTACCCATAAACATCATGAGCACCCACTGGGCTGTGGCAGTCATCAACAATGAAGCGAGTACAATTAGCTATTATGACTCGCTCTCTTCCAACGGAAACAAAAGAGCCGTGGAATTGCTCCAGCATTATATGCACAAGGAGAGCGAACGATTGCAGGTCCCACCAAAAGCGTACTTGCTCCAGCCCAATATCGACACCCCCCAGCAACAAAATGGGTTTGACTGCGGCGTATTCGCATGCACGGTTTCCAAATATGTCTCCAGAGGATCGGATCTTACGTTCGGTCAAAAAGATATGCCTATGATCCGTAGAAGAATGGCGTTCGAAATAATGAACAAATCATTCGTGGATGACCTGGCTGTTGCGCATCTATGACGACTACACACAACTCATGATCATAAACTTCATTTCTGTAGATAACTATAAGCCGAAGAAGGACTTTTTCACTCCATTGCTACCGCTGTTGCTATTGATAGCAGTGGACTGCTTCAACTGCTTCTCAAAATCCTGTAAAGTATGGGTTGACGTGTTTACTTTTGCAGTGAGATAGTCAATTCTATCCTTCATGTACTTCAAGTCGGCGGATCCCAGAAGCTTAGAGATTTGCTCCTCGAGTTTCGATATTTTTGCATTTTCATTTGCAATTAAATGCGTCAAGTATTGAGACTCGTATAGCTTGAAGATCTGTGGGTCATTCACTAAATCTTTGAATGCTGCTTTGAACAATGGCCTGCCTGTTGAGACGGACTTGATGGTACCCTTCTCTCTTTTAATACTGATGAGATCGTTCTTTTCGAGGACAGAAAGTGTCGTGAAAGTTTCTGAGTTCAATGAAAACAAAGGAGACTGTATCAAGTCATCTACTTGAATAGTGCCACTCTTGACCAAAGTTCTTATGAGCGACCAAAGTTGGGCAGTGTTCCAAGGTGCGTCACTCTTTGGATTATTGAAACCGATGTTTAAATAGAAAGTCGTGATTTGCTCCGAGGCCAGATTTACCATTTCCTGTAAGGCCGTTTCAGGCTTTTCACCCGACTTGACTCGCCGGACAAATGTTTGCAAATCAACCATTCTACCTCCCAACGGCTCGAGACAAAGCTCGGTACTCTTGGGAGAAGCTATTCCAGATAGTTGTTTCGAAATGTAGTCACGAGCGACGGAGTCAGAAGCATCATCCAAAGAGATACTTTTAAAGACTTGGTTTGGAAGTGCCGCAGTCAATTGCAGGGAGCTTTCGGAGTCCAGAGTTGTGAAGATAACATGTGCCACATTACTCTGAATAAGTTGCGCAGCCCATTCAGCTAACGCTTTGTATGCGAAGTCATATGGGGAATCTGACTTCTTCAAAAAATTATTGATCACAATCACTGGCTTTTTCTTTGGTTGCAGCAGTAAATAGTCATCTTCTTTCACATCTGGATTGGTGTCAGAGCTTGATTGGGAATTTTTGGACTTGTGAATACGTTCCACCTCACATTTGTAAGCGGGGAATCCCGCCAATGCAACCTGTCTAATGGCCGTTTGAGCCAACAGTAACATATTTTTATATTGCGTCTCCTCAGACTCTGTAAACCCAGACTTTTGTCCTGTCAACCCCTGAAGACCTAGATCAAGAAATTGGGAGAACGAGTTAGTCCATGTGAAAAATGGGAAATATCCGATTTGAGCAGCTGCTGTTTTAAGAAAAGCTTTGTTTGATCTTGCTTTCACCAAGTCGGCACAGTCAAGCTCCAAAACGTTTCCCTTGAGCAGTGGATCCTTATTCAAGGTACTTCCCACGACAAATTCTCGTAAAGCTGATCCTTTTGGACCTTTGACGACTATGAAAGTGTTGGTGTTCTCACAAATCCAAGAGTTTAATTGATTAGATTTCTCCTCTCGTTCACTTCCAAATATGTCAGACAACACTTCCTCGGGGCCTATAGCTTGCGGCCGCGAACCTCTGATGGATCCCAAAGAGTCATCCAAGAAGTGACGACCATCACTCAAGGTATCAACAATCAAGGAATAAGGATAGTACAACAATCTTACAAGCCAGTGGTCTCTGTGTGCATCAAGACTGTAAGCATGTGACACCTTCAAAGTGATGAAGTATTTTCTAATAGGCTCGAAAATGAGGACTGCAATCGCAGCGAAAAACGCCAAGATCATGGGAATGGCAATTCTTTGATGATTGGAAATGAAGGAGGTGACGTAGTTGACACGCATCATTGGGATGTATTGGAGGTGCAACCTTGTTTTGCCTTGGTTCACTGACATTCCTGTCACACAGTTCTTGGCCCGAATACAAGAGCCTTTCAACTTGAAGAGAATGGTAGCGTTTGAGGCGCCCCCAGAGGGAGGAATAATGTCTTCAATTGGACCGTACCGGCGAAACAAAAGATACATTTCTTCTTCGCTCAAGTGCTCACCTTCGAAAATGACCTTCAATTTGCGGGACGGGAACCGACTCAAATCCTCAATCCATGGCGTTCCTTTCACTAACAGCGCAGAGGGCGTAGGGATGAGATAGTTGCGGAATGGCGGAGCTAACTTCTCTTTCAGGAAAGCCCGCAAGTGCCTCTCAATTTCTGGTGAAACTTCTCGCTTGTCCATGTCGATAGGCATGTTGAACTTGACAAAGACTCCGCCGTCGCGCTTCATAGGCACCACGCAACCACACTGTGTTCCTTTTGGCAACCAAGATTTATTGGAATCTAACATTTGCTCAACAATGAGCTCGGCCTTGCCGCTGTTGTGCGTGTAGTAAAAGTTCTGGACAAAAAAGCCCCAGAACTTGCTGTATGCTAGTTTGGCTAGCCATGTGGGATTGAGGTTGTCGATAAACACCAACATCTCGTTTGGCTTGAAGTTGTCGATCACGCCGGTCAACTCCAGAGACTGGCCGATTTCCAGGGTTTCATTCTTCAATTTTTGCACATCTGAAACAGTTCTGCTTTGAAACTTCTGATAATGTGGGAGTAATTGGCGGGGTGCAATGCCACAACAGCCGTGCCTAAAGCCCTTGCGCGGGGCTACCCGGCTCAACAGCTTTAAAGCGTGCATCTTGTGAAGGGAATTGTAGAAAAAACAAGAAAGAGGAAGAAAGAGAAGCAAGGAAGGCGGGGGCGGTAGCCGAAAGGCAAAAGCGTAGCAGTGCGTGCTTCGCTTCGTTGCGGCTTGCTACATGCCTGAATGTCTCAGACCAATCTATGCCAATGCGTAGCACTGGTTCCGCCACCATAGCGCGTCGATTTCCTAGTGACACTGTAATGGCGGAGCGAGATTGATGGTGATGTCGTTCTAGGCTTCGCTTTGAATCATCATACCATTTGGAGCGGTGTGAGGATCTTCGAAGAAGCCAACTCCTCTGGCGGGCTGCCGAGCAACCTACCATAGTAAGAATTTTGCGTCAGGCGCCTGGATGCACTTTGACCCTTGTGTGCTTACACAGGACCCAAGATGTGTCCGCCGGCTGACTTTCACCGGGAGGTGGGAAGAGAGAAGAGGTGGTGTTGGTAGTATTCTCACTCTTTTTTTTTCGAGCTCATAAAGGCGTTGTATGTAGGACTGGCCGAGACTGTATTTTAAAAGCGCTTAGGGCTAGATTTGAAGAAGCTATTTACTTAGCGTTCATGGAAAGGCACACTGGCGGGGCTGATCAAAGGTACGGCTGCCAAACCTTCTGCAAATCTCGCGGTCACCAGCGACCGCCATGCCGTGCATCTAGTCGACAACAGGCAGGGTGATGTAGGCAGATTCGTCCAAAAAGTCCCGAGTGCGTAGTGGACGCACGTTGGAAGGGTCGCCGGAGCCTGCAACCTTCTTCCCGTTCTTGTAGTTGGTGCGAATGTAATCTTTCATGGATTTCAAGGCTGCCTCACGGCAGAGCTCTCGAAGCTCAGACCCACTGAATCCCTCTGTATTTAACACAATGGTTTCCAAGTCGAAGGAGTCATCTAACTTCGCGTCGCGGAGTATTTTGTTCAAGATAGACCTTCTCTGCTCTCTGTCGGGCTTGCCGACAGCAAATCTCTTTGGCAATCTTCTCATGAAAGCAGCGTCAATATCGTTTTGGCGATTGGTGGCGCCCATGACCATGACGCGCCCGTTAGAGACCAAACCATCCCAAAGAGTCATGAACTCCGCCTTCAACATCGAGCTGACCTCGTGATCTGACGATGAGCGATCCCGCAAAAACGAGTCGATTTCGTCAATAAATATAATGCAAGGCTGCAACTTGTTGGCAAGAGAGAAAATGGCATCGACAATTTTGTTTGACTCGCCATACCACTTGTCCATTATAGTCAGCAAGCGGATCAGAAGGAAAAATGCTCCGCTCTCTTTAGCGATGGCCTTGGCCATCATGGTCTTGCCGCAACCTGGCGGGCCATAGAACAAAACGCCTTTGGGCGACGCAATGAGAGTCGAGTGTGCTGCAAACAAATCTGGCTCGGTGAGAGGCAAAATCACGGCCTCATGCAACTCGTCGATGACAGCTTGTAATCCGCCAATGTCGTCGAACGAAACAGCTATATCTTCAGGTAAAACAAGGCTGTTGAGAAGCGCCTTTTCGTACTCATTCAAAACTAAGCTCTTCAATTTCGGATCGTGCGCCTGGATTCTTTTGAGAATGCTGCTGCTGTTCTTTTTGCTTTCTTTGTTGCGGACCGAGTTGTCGATCGAATCGTTCAAGAGATGGTTGATCATATAATACATGGAGATGCCAGCCCCGGTAAGGAAGAAAATGTCTCCCAAAAGCTTGAGGTCGAGCTTCATGCCCCATAAATCAAGCTTGAATTTGTTCATCCTCAAAGTGACTTATATGGAACTTTCACAGGCCTTGCCGAGGATTTCGTTCCTTGATAGCGCCTCTGGTGGTGTACGGATCTGCGCGTGAGACATGATGCCATCAAGCTCATCTCGCTTGATGACTTAGCTTCAGTAATATGGCCCGCACGGAGGAGCGCCACGGCATTAGAATGCCCGGTCAGGTTCTTGATCAGATTCGTACAAATGAAGAGAGCGGTGTTTACGGCAAAGATGCCCGTTTTTCGAGCAAGCGAAAGAGTCAAGAGAAGCCAGTCTCTAGAAAAGAGAAAAGAAAAGAGGAAAGACAAGCCAAGAGGCTAAAACGCAACCCAAAGAGAAACCAGCATTTACTTGCACGCACAGACTCCAGAAAGCACACGGGACTTTCTCAGAGTCAAAAAGTCTCAGGGCCTGAGAACAATAAAGATGAATCAGATCCTTTAGCTGCGCTCAAGGCTCTCAAGGCCAAAAAGAACGCACAAGCGAGCAAGCCTTTGAAATCAAATGAATTGAGAGTCGTTAAAAAAGATGAGCTCGATGATGAGGTAAGCATGGACGACTTCTCGGAAGATGTCTCGGGCGATGACAATGGCGAGGAAGCTGGCCTGGAAAGCGAGGAGTTCGATCTTGAGGAATTCTCCGATGAAGACGAAGAAGAAACGAACGACCCTATGGAAACTTTGCGCAAACTCAAAGAGGCCAAGATTAAGAATACTGCCCCACAAAACCACTCGGACGGTGAGCGTTCAGCACTGGAAGACGAGCTTCTTGAGGATGAATCTCTGGAAAATGGCAGTGACACTGGTTCAATGGACGATTTCGAGTCATTCGCCGAGGACAGTGAACCTGAAGAGGACCCGTTGGCCAAGCTTGCGGCCCTCAAAGGTAAGAAGAAGGCTGAATCGAGAGTCCAAGCTCCAAGAGAGAAGGTCATTGAAGCCTCCTTCGTGGACCCATTGGATAACGACATGGAGTTCTATGCCAAGAAATTGGGGTTGAAGGACGGAAAACGCTCTAAATTGGAGAAGGAAAATGAAGATGATTTGGTTGGGGGATTGCTCGACGGCCTTGACTTCGACTCGCTAGACGAAGCTTCGGACGATGGCTTGGACGGCGAGGAAGGCGACGGATTTTCCGATTCGGGCTCAAACTTTTCGGATGATGAGGAATATCGCAAAAAAGAAAATCCTTTTGTGGCTCCTACTGTCGGTCAGCAAGAAGCGGATATAAGTGAGTCTGACTCCAAGCCTTCAACCTACATCCCCCCTGCATTGCGCCGCAAGATAGCCATCGAGTCGTCTGGAATTTCTCCTGAAGTCATTGCTTTGCAAAAGGCGATCAAGGGTCCTATCAATAAGCTTTCGGAGTCCAACATTGGATCTATTGTTAATGATCTAAACGCATTATACTTGAACAACCCAAGACAGTCCGTGAACGAGAACTTGACCTCCATTCTTCTGGACAGTATCATTCTGCAGGGCAGACTTTTAGATACATTTGTCTACTTGCACTCTGCCGTGGTGGTGGCGATCTACCGTTTGCAAGGTGTCGATTTCGGAGCATACTTCGTTCAGACCTTGATAGAAAAATTCGATGGTTTTGCAAAGGACCCATCGAAAACCAAAGACGCACTCAATGCCATGTCTTTGATCTCTTCCATCTATGCGTTCCAGTTGGTTTCGTCAAAGCTCATGTACGACGTCATCAACGATCTCATTGAAGATTTATCTGAACAGAACGCTGAGCTCTTGTTAAAAGTGATCCGCAATTCCGGTAATCAAATGAGGACCGACGACCCTTCGTCTTTGAAAGAAATCGTGGTTTTGATCAATAAAAAGTTCTCGGCGGCTGAGTCCAGTCCAAGAATGCAATATCTTGTGGAAACTATTGGCTCTTTGAAAAACAATAAGATGAAGCTTGCCAATGAAAACAGTCACCAATTGCTCGTTCGTTTGAAAAAATTCTTGGGTAGTTTCATCTCCGGCAAATTCGTGGATCCACTTCAGGTCACCTTGAAAGATATCAGAGAGGTAGACACCCGTGGTAAGTGGTGGCTTGTCGGTTCGGCCTGGAAAGGCCAAGAGAAATCAGAAGCTTCTGACAATGCCAATTTCATTGCAATTAATGATGTGATCGACAGCGCAGAACCTAACTGGCTAGAATTGGCAAAGGCCCAAAGAATGAACACAGATATTAGAAGAGCCATTTTCGTTTCTATAATGTCTGCAACGGACTACATTGATGCTGTAACAAAGCTCGACAAGTTAGCACTCAAAAAAGCACAAGAAAGAGAAATTCCAAGAATCATCATGCATTGCGCCGTCATGGAGCCAGCCTGGAATCCATACTATGGCATTTTGACTGCCAAACTCTGTGATTCTCACTCGCATCGTAAGACCTTGCAATTTATGTTGTGGGACTTAGTTCTGAGTTTCGACGGTGGCGAAGAAGGAGAAGATGACGAGGATGATGGCGATTTGCTATCCAGTTTTGATAGCAAACATTCTGATGAGGATCAACTAAAAAAAATCCTCAATTTAGGCAGACTCTACGGCTTCTTATTTGCTGAAGGATCTCTTCCTATGCATTTGCTTAGAACAGTGAACTTTGTTTCGGGCTCTAAAAATCTCAAGATGTTCATGGAGATTCTTCTAGTCACCTTCCTCGATGCCATTGCACGTAAATCTCAAATCAATTCTATAGGTGTGGGATTGGCCGGCAAGCATAACATGTCGGAACAAAAGTTCGATGAGAGAACGTTGATTGAAAGAGTATTGAAGGCGAAGGATGAACCTGCTTTACTCAAGGGTTTGCTTCACTTCGTCTCTCGCAGAGTCAAAGGCAGTAGCTTCATTAGTGGCAAAAAGCAGAAAAAGAGACTTGACTGGGGTGTTAAATCTATTTGCGACATTATAGAAGAAATTTTGGATTAGTCAATCCATCTATGTACATAACTAATCACAGGTATTATTCACAAAGCTCTAGCACAGCTACTGACTCCACGTGCTTCGTTTGCGGATAGAAGTCAAAACCAGTAACAGATTTCAACGCATATTTCACATTTGTGGATTTGCAGTGTGCTTCGAGAAAGGCAAGATCGCGTGCCTGAGTGAACACGTTGCAGCTGACATAAACTATAGCCCGTGGCCTAAAATCAATCATTTGCTTGATAAAATCTTCGTTCGATCCCTTTCTAGAAGGGTTCATGAGTAATGCGGCCTTGTCTCCTGTGATGCCAGAGTTGATAAAGTTAGTCGACGTGAACATGGCGTCCGAGCTGCCGTGTATAAATTCCATCTTGTCGGGCACGCTGATGCCATTGATGCCAGCATTGTGGATGGCGTACTCGATCGAGCGCTTTGAGATCTCAATTCCAAAGACTTTCCCACTCTTTGGCAAAGAGTTGGATAAGGAAATACCTAAGAAGCCCGACCCGCAGTAAGAGTCGACAATGTGTTCAAAATTGGAGCCAGTTTGTTGAAGCTGGTATTGAATGAACTCGATGAACGAAGGTAAGATGTAGCGATTGTTTTGAAAAAACTCGTTCGCTTCAAACTGGAACACGAAGTCGCCGATTTTCTCGGTCACGACCTTTTTACGGTCCGTTAGGCAAACATGTTCAAAATCGCCAGTCTTGTGATCAATCCGCACGCTGTCACGTAATATGAAATTCGAGTCCGGTCTCTTTGAATCGGATACAACCAGCGTCTTGAGCTCACTATTGAACTTCGACTTGAGCGCTGGGAGTTCTCTGTTAATCGCCTGCGTAGCAATGGAGCAAATGCCAATATCCACAACCGAAGCTCCGTGTCGATGGTTTTCAAAACCAACGGGAACCGGTAGGCTTTCTGCTGTGAGGTCTCGACGAATCTTCGCGTGGGGAGTGAGCTTCGTCCGATATCCGTATTGCATAGGTGAGCCGACAACCTCACCAAAACCAGGAACGTCATTTTTGTCTAGTTTAGGATAAAAATACAGGAAGGCCCTGCTTATAATGCTAGATTTGAATTTAAGCTGCGCTTCGTATGGCAACATCTGGAGTTGGCATCCCTGGCAGTCATCGAAATGTTGGCATACAATGAGACGGTCATTTCGTCTTGTCTCCTTGCGGTTTCCCGCCACAATCTCCACTGCTTCCGCCTCAGCATAGTTGTTGTAGTGTCGGTTCAAGCGAACTTTAACCCGATCACCCACGACAGTCTTTGGAACATGGACGACGGTCTGTGCGTTCTTGTCGCTGCACTCAGGGTCGTATAGGGACCGGCTAACGAAGCCCAAACCACTGCCTTCGGAGGACTGGCCAACTATTTTGACATCGCCCACTTCGGTGACTTCTCTTCCTCGCTGAAATGCGAATTTTTGGATGAGGGATTTGGGAATCTTGATATCGCTGTGGCTCACATGAGCGGTGTCTAGAACTTGCTCGATATCATGCAAAAGGACATTAACCCCTGACGTAAGGTCGATGGTATCTCTTTTCGTTCGGAAGGCTAAAGCTGTAGCACTTGTCGAAAAGCTGAAGCCACGTCGGAGCCTTTGAAGTCGAACAAGCATAGCAGGTGCTCACCGATTAGCAGATCATCGCGCATCGCGCATCACAGGCAGTTTATTCGCGTCTATACACTCACATGATGTTGGGGCTAACTCGACGGAATGGCAGTAAGAGCAGTGTCGTTTTCGGTTTGTACTTCTTGCACTTCGTCGCTGAATAATCTCAAATCCAAAGAGATTGTTTGCGACTTGTTCTCTCTTTGCTCCCTGTAGATACCGATCAATGCATCGGAGGTTTCAAACAAAGCACTTTTCAAAGAAATCACAATGACCTGGAACTGAGGACTGGCTTGCTTCTTGATATACTCCGATATTCTTGAGACGTTGGCATTGTCAAGAGCAGAATCCACTTCATCCAACACAAAGAAAGGCGAAGGTTGAAAGCTGTGTATGGCAAATAGCAATGCGAGCGCAGCCATGGACTTTTCTCCCCCCGAAAGTAATTCCATATCTCTGAATCTCTTCAGTGGTGGCATGGCGTGGTACTTCACGCCCCCTAAGAAAGGCTCGTCCTCATCCTCTAGAGTCAAATGTGCTGAACCACCGAGTGGAGACGCAGTTGATTTGGTGAGTTCCTTGTAAATATCGTCGATTTTTTCCGAAACGTGATTAAAAGCCTTGAGGAACAACTCACTTCTCAAATCTCTAACCTCATTAAATTTTGCTGTCGATCGCTTCTCATTCTGTCTTGCCTTTGTAAATTCACGATCGAAATCCTTTAGTCTTTGATCCGCCTCTCTTAACCGCTCCATTGCCTTTGCGTTGGGAGCAAGTGCTTCCAATTCTTTTTCCGTGTTTTCCATTTGAGCGCTAATTTGAGCCTCGGTTTTAGGTGAAAATCTGTCTTGCAATGCTGTTTCTAACAAGGAATAATCAATATTGACTTGGTAAGCTGTGTCTGCGACACGAGAAGGATCCTCATCTAAAGTCACAGAATCCAAAAAGCCTTCCTCCAAGGGAAGCTCAACCCCTTCGACTTTACAATTCTTTAGCATATGAAGTCTTCCCGAGTCAATTTTCAACGTGAGTTCTTCAATGTTGGTCAACTCTTCATGCAATTGCTTTAGTTCGGTGTCAAGTTCGCCTATTCTTGTTTCTTTCTCCTTTATGTTCCTCATGAGTTGAGCTTGCTCTTCTTTCTGGCTTTCCACATTTGATCTTAAACCGTTCACTTTAGACTTCGTCTCCTCAAATTTCTTGGTTCCGTCTTCTATTTCCGTCATGAGAGCAGCGAAACTCAGCTCATGATCGGTTAAAATTCGATGCAATTTGGAAAGTCTGACTTCTGTGTCTTTGATGGTTTCCACTTGAAACGATAATTGACTCTCGTAAGACATCACAATTCTTTGAAGCTCGGTCTTTTTTCTTGCTCTCTCTCTCATCGCTGCGCCATGGAAATACTCGTAGCTTTTGATGTTCTCAAGATCATACTTTTCACAGAACAGCTGATATACTCTATCTTGTAGATTTTCAATGTGTGTAAAACATTTGCTTGCGGCATCTCTTGCGGCATCTAAACTCGTTTGTTTCTTGCTGAGACTTTCATCCAAGTTATTGATACTTTCTTGCAAAAAATTTAATTCTCTTGACTTTTCGTCGATTTCTCGCTTTAAAGTAAACACTTCTTTCTTAATCTCCGTTTGCTTTTGTTGTGTCTCATTGATTTCTTCTGTGAGCTTATTAATTTCGATGAGACTGGGTTTTTGGGTCCTCAAAGTATCCAACTTCAAATTTAGTTCGTCTCTCTGCTGAGAGAGTCGATTACATTCTTGGGAACTCCATGTGGACTTCTTAGAAAGCGCGGTTTGCTCTCCGCCAGACATAAGGCCAGACTTATGAATGATTCCGCCATTTAATGAAATGACTTTGCCGATTACTTGATTATTTTGCTTCCATCTCAAATCCCTTCCTAATGACATTGTGTCCACAATCAATGAGCTTCCTAATGCAAAATTAACCGCTCTTTCGAGCGATGGGTCCTCAAACTTAACGATATCCAAAGCTGGCCGTGCTGATTCATCCAAGGAACGCAAGAGATTAAGGTTCACTTGCTCTGTCACAATTGAATCAAGTGGAATAAATGACGCGGAACCAGCCCGACGCTCTTTAAGTATCTCGATGCATTTGTGAGCCACGAGGGTGTTTTCCACAACGATGGAGTCTGAGTTCCTTCCAAGAGCAGTTTGCAATGCAACGTCGTACTTTTGTTGAGTCGAACGAACCAAGTCAGATAGAACACCTTTAATTGACCCGTCTCTGAAAAAGTTGCGCAACATTGAAACGTTATCACGCAACTTTTTCTGCTTCTTATTCTCGTTCTTACGGAACGACAAATCTTCCAATTTGGATTCTGTTAGAGTAATCTCCGTGCAAAGCTCGAGTTCCTCATCATTTAAGCTTTCTAGTTTCTTTGAAAGTTTTTCTTTCCGGTGGATTTTGTCGGCAGAAATACCTGATAAGTCATCAAGCTGCTGCTGTATCTCTGCAAGTTTTTCCTTGAGATTTTGTTCGATTGTTGAGGAAAGCTCCGAACTTTTCACTAATACGACTTCTTTTTGCTTTGAGATACCAGAAATTGAGGACTCGAGTGATTCTTTGTCAGACACTAAGAGCCTCAATTGATCTTCTAGTTCAGCACCCGAGCTAGCCAAGAATTCTTGACGTAATATTTCGTATTCTGCATTTGCTTCAAGCGGAACATTCAATTGGCTCCTGGTGGCTTCGATTTCAGCCTCATAGTTCAGAAGGTTTGCTCTAGCGCGCTCGAGTTTGGCCATATGAGAGCTCTTCAAGTCTTCTTGATTCCTCAAATCTTCAGAAAGCGATTGGATCTTCAGAGATAATGAGCGGCTTTGCTCAGTCTGCGACTTCTTTTTAGATGTCAAGGGTATAAGGGCTCTTCTCAAAGCTTCCGCACTTGCTTGAGCGTCCACGATTTCCTTCTCAAGCGATTTCATGAGCAATGCAGCATTCGAGTACTCGGATTGGAGTTCTTTCAAATTGACGCTGCAGTCGTTCCTTTCTTGCGAGAGTTTCGAGAGGACCTCGGACTCCTTTCTTTTCTCTGCCATGAGCTGAAAATGACGCTTTTGGTTGTGAAATAGACGATAAAGATGGATCTTTTTGAGGAGGGTGTTTTTCTCGTGAAGCTTGGCCTCAAAGAGCTCCTGCTCGCGCATTTGCTCCTTGTACTGCTTGGAATCGGAGTGCAACGTTCGCTTCTTGGAAAAAACTTCCGTGGCACTCTCGCGGGCCACTTCCATTTCTTCCTTCAAGCAATTGTATTCCTCTGCATGTTCTGCCGACCCGCTGATGGCTTCGAAGTACTTGGTCAAATTCTTCGGCGACTGAGACGCGATGTTCTCAATGTCGCCCTGAAACACCAAGAAGTTCCGAGCCTTGACCAATATATTCTCGTTCTTCAATGCGGCGTTGTACTGTAACGCCGTGACAATATTGTCGTCAATCTTGTAGTCGGACGTTCCGGTTGCGTTCACGGTACGCGTGAGTTTCATCATGTCTCCTGGGGACTTCTCATAAAGAGCAGTCACATACGCTGCGGTGAGCCTGCCTGGATCCGGCGCGTCGCCATCGCCTAGGCGGCCTCTGTAGATCAAATCCTTTAAATTTTGCGAGCGGAGCTGCAGCGACTGGATGCCCAACACAAACGATATAGCATCCATCAAGTTTGATTTGCCCGCACCGTTTGGCCCAATGATCGAAGTGAAGCACGCGTCGCCAAAGCCGATGCGCTCAGTGCCGCGGTACGACTTGAAGTTGTGGAGTTCAAGTCCAACAAGGCGTCCCATGGTAATGTGGCTTCGATGCTGTTGATGGACAGAAGCGTTTCAAGTCTTGACGCGGTGAGTTTGGTGATGGGAAGCGCGTATCCACGCGCGCCGCGCCCGCACTACACCAGTGCCACACGCGGTCCACATAAGTAACTTCAGTGGCCAAATATGCCAGCTTTTGACTGCAAATGACTTTTTTTTTAAAAAAAGCTTAAAGTTGCTCGGTAGTGCCATTTCTTTAGCTTGGATATCATTAAGAAGTACGCGGAATCTAGCGGACGTCCTAAAATCTGGAAACACACCGCTCACACAGGCGCTGGCTAGATTCTCTTCAACATGTGATCCTCTCCAACGTGTACTATTGTACGCACCATATAACCCGAAGCTTTTCTTGCAAGTTCTACCCGCTTTACCTTACTGGTTTACCAACGGCGCTTCCCGCCCAAATTCTACCACCTACTAGAGCCGAACAAGGAAAGCTCAGACGCTGGTGCAGGATGCGCCTATGCTTGCCCGTCTGATGCCCGCTGCCGCTTACCGTTTTCAACGCTCTTATCACATCACGTGCACCAAGTCCCATCCGTGGTGCGGCTTCAACTGCAAAGGCTCTATAAAAGGCGGCTGGTTCGCCGCTCATTTGCCGAATTGAAATGGAAAAGACACATTTGCTATCGCAAGATGAGGCCGAGGCCGACTACGCTTCGCCAGCTCCACAAAGGCGTTCTAACTGGCTCTTCGGCTGCTTGCCCTCCTACCCATGGGGCGCCACTGATGAGACCGACGAATTCAAGCAGCTAGTCTCAATGAAGTGTTCTTTGGATGACGAGCCCCTTCCTGTTCTTCCAAAGAGGCTCAACATTGCAGGTGTCAGAAGTGCGGCCGATAAGCTTTTGGCCTTGCGAAAGTTGATGAAAAAGCTCGGCATTGCGGTCTACATAGTGCCCAGTGAAGACGAGCACCAGTCGGAATACACCGGGGATGCCGACAAGCGCAGAGAGTTCTTGAGCGGATTCACAGGCAGCGCCGGCATCTGCGTAGTGGCTTTGGATGACCCCGCTTCTCTTACGGGAGAGGCTGCGTTGTCGACTGATGGCAGATACTTTTTGCAGGCAGAAAAGGAGCTCGATTCCAGCAGCTGGGGATTGCTCAAGCAGGGAATTAAAGGATACCCCACTTGGCAAGAGTATGCATGTTTGAAGGCACGGGAAAGTAAAGTATCACACGTCATTTCCTGTGATCCCCGGACCTTAAGTCTACAAAGCGGCCAATACTTAAGCTCTTTGAGCAAGGCCGATGTTCAATTTAAGCCATACTCGAAACATAACCTCGTTGATGAAGTTTGGGGAACTGAAAAACCTAAAAGGTCCACGAAGCCCATCTACTCTTTGCCGTTAGAGTTCTGTGGAGAAGACGGAAATTCAAAGATCAACCGAGTCAGAAAATACCTCGAAAAAGAAAACGCAACCCATCTCGTGATTGCAGCTTTGGATGAAATTGCATGGCTTTTTAACTTGAGATCTGACCACGACATTGAGTTTTCGCCATTCTTTTTTGCCTACGCAATTATTACTAAGGACGAAGAAATTCTATACATCGACGGGGTGAAGATCGAAGATGTCAAAGATTACTTGCATGAGATTCAAGGGTTAAAAATCAAAGACTATGATGCCTTTTACTCTGACCTCGAGCTATTGCAAAGCACTGTCGTTCAACCAGACACTAAGATTGTGTTTCCCGCCACAAGTGCATGCAATTACGCCATGTGGGCATCTGTACCTGACAGCTTCGCAAAGCAAGATATGAAGTTCAGATCATACGTCTCTGAGTTGAAAACGGTCAAGAATCCTACTGAGTTGCGTAATCATAGAATAGCTCAGTCCAAGGACTCCTTGGCCCTCTTCATATTTTGTTCTTGGTTGGAGCATCAGCTTATTCATCAAAAGCAGAGCATAAACGAGTTTGAGGCTTCTCAAAAGTTGGAACAAATTAAACTGAACTTTTCTAACTATAGAGGTGCCTCTTATGAGACTATTTCGTCCACTGGAGCAAACGCTGCTGTGATCCACTACTCCCCAACACAAGAAAACAACTCGATCATCGATCCTCACACCCCATATTTGTTGGACGCTGGCTCGCAGTATTTGGAAGGCACTACAGATATCACCAGAACTTTTTTCTTTGGTCATCATGGCTTGCAGGAGCGTTACAAAAAGTTCTATACCTTAGTCTTGAAGGCACATTTGGCTGTGGCAACAGCCAAGTTTCCATCCAATTCCACTGCTACGGGCACGATTCTCGATGCCTACTCAAGACAGCCCCTCTGGAATGAGGGATTGGACTTCAACCATGGAACTGGGCATGGTATTGGAAGCTTTGGACTGGTTCACGAGGGCCCATTGGGTATTCTGACAACCTCCGGAGGTGCCAGTGCTGCTAATTATTTCAAGAAAAGCGGCATAATTACGGATGAGCCTGGTTACTACATCGCCAACGAAACCGGTTTCCGTGTGGAGAGTGAACTCGAAATCAAAGTATGTGATAGTTCAGTCCCCAAAACTCGAAACGGCGAAGACTTTTTGGAGTTTGAGTACCTAACCAAATTCCCATTCTGTTTGAAAATGATCGACAGAAGGTACTTGAGTCCCATGGAAATTTCGTGGATTAATTCTTATCACAAAAACATTCGTGCTGAATTTGGCCCTCAGTTGTTGGCAATGGGCGAACGTAGAGCATACGGCTGGTTGATGAAAGAAACACATAGCATTTGAAATCTTGTTCCCATTATAATAAATACTAATACACTGAAGAAGTAAACTTTCTATCCTTGCTTGTAAGCGGCCAGGTAAAGAGGCGGAAAACCAAGACTCGAGCTCTTGCTAGATGAGCCAATGACACCAGGACGTTGGAAGCTACCCGGCTTTTTTAAGCCACTGCCATAAAGAGTACCGATCGCGCCTATACGATTCGAAATGAAGGGAGACGCTGGTTGGGGCCGAGTGCTGATCTGCTCTTTCTTTATTTCGTCTGACTTGATGATTTCAGGGGCCTCGCTCGATGAATTTGCGGGTTTCTTGTACACTGGCATTCTCAATCCGCTGGAGGCGTTCCAGCTCGTGGAGGTTGCTGAGGAGATACTTTGTCTCAAATGATCAATCTCAGATTCGATTTGAGAAATTGTTCGTCTATCTTTATCCTCGTGTGCTGGAATGTCAGATCTAGGTTTTTTGGGCTCCGATGGCAAGTTCGAAGAAGGACGCTTCACACTGCCTCTGTAGTCGTTTTGGAAATTGGTCGAATCTGAATATGCATAGTTGGTGAAAGTTTTGTCTTTCTCGTAAAGCATCAGCGAAGGTATCGATTCTGGCGACATTTGTTTTGCGAGAAAAGAAACTTTCCTAAAGTTACCTGCTCGCACTGTGCTATCGATAACAGAGACCAAAATCAGAGAAAGGGCTGAGTTGGCTGCTTTAAAATCTGAAATGTCCGAGGCTTTCATATGCGCAGACGTTGTCAAAGCGGTTGCAGCTGAGGCAGCCGCCAAAACAGCCTGCGGGTCTTCTTCCGACCCACTCTCGGATACGAGGTTGAATACATTGGAGATTCTTTTGATGAGTTTTGCATCCTGTGATAAGGAGCCGAGCAGCTGCTTGATCTCGTTTGTCGTGTCCTCGGCAAAAGCGAATGTATTTTCCAGTTTAACTTCATCCTTCTTTTGCTTCGCCAAACGCTTTTCCTTACGCTTGGAAAATTCCTCTTCCACCCACTCTTTCTTGGCTTCGGAATTCTCTTCACCGAACATGTAGTTTGCTCGCTTGAGAACTCGAGACCTCAAATCATTATCCTTGTTTCGCTCTGCGTTTTCTTCTCTCCATCTCTTCTTTCGCTCCCTATTCTCGATTCTGATTCTTTCCTTGTATTCGAAAGATTCGACATCGGGCTTGACACCGTTCAAGGCGTTGCGTATGCGCGAGCTGTTGAAGCCTGATATGGCCGCAAAAGCGGTGTCGAAGAGACCAGAAACACCTTCGTCAGATTGCGCGTCTTGTCCGTTAGAATTAAAATCGTCAAATTCTTCTTCATTTTCAGACTTGCAGAGTCCCAAGATGGTTGTGATTATTTCCGAAGCTCTTTTGTTTATCTCGCTCTGGTCGTGGTGAGTTAAGAATGTGATTGTTTGCCGAAAAGCCGTGTTATAGAACTTGAGTTCGGGGCCCATGCGCTTCATGTCTTGCACTATAGTCTGGGCCGCATTACTTAATGGCTGAGATGAATTTTTGTTGAGCATCAAAGCGTTGGTCATTTGCCTGATCACCAGCATGATATTGTGAGATTGAGTTCCGGACTGGATATGCTGGGAAAGAGATGATAGAATCAAAGATAGCTGTGGATGGTTCTGTGCTGTGCTTTGCTGCTCGTAACGCATAGTGTCTTCAATTGTCTCGATGGAGGAATAGTCCTTGCGAGTCAAGTTAGACATGGTGCTTCGCTGCTGTGCCAATGTTTCTGCTATAGATAAGGGCCGCAAGTTTGCTGAGCTTTGGCTTGAGTCAGAGACAGCAGCAGCATTCTCGTCTTTCTTTTTAATCGCATCTTTCACTGATAATGCGGCGATTGCCGCTGCTGTGGATATGGCGTGGGCAGAATCTCTCTTGTTGGTCCGCTTGTTTGCAGCGGCAGACAAATCATTTGCATCTATGTCCAAAGTGGTGAGAAGCTCTTGTGGGTTCTTCATGGCCATATTGAATGCATTGTGGAGAATTTCGTTCATTTGTAGTTTTTCCAAGTCCAGCTCGTCTTCGTTGTAGGCAGCACTGGACAGCAAGCTGTCCTTGCCGCCCACCTGATTGATAGCAGTTGCAAATGCCGATTTGAGTGCCGACTGCATATCTGTATCCTCGTCCCTGTTAGCCTCTGCCTGAAAGTGCGCAAGAACATTCTCATCGATCTGGGGAAGTTCTTTTCTCTGGTCGGTCAGCTTTTCGGAACCTTGTGGACTCGTGGATCTCTGAGGCGGACTGCGCGCCTCTGATGAATCTTGTATCAGGGTCGAGCCGGACGGGCCAGCGCTTGGCTCGGAAGAAGAGATCTTGTTATTTTGGTGTAGGAGATCCTTGAAAGACGCCGAAATCACGGCCTGGAGAGCCTCATCACTCTGATCTTCCGTGTCGCTCGGTGAAGACGCAGAATGCTTTGTTTCGCCAGCGCCACGGTCGGTGTCGTCTCGTGCAAGACTCTTAAACGCTTCGCCTATGGCGCCTTCGAGGTCGGGCTCTTCTCCCAGCTCGGAAGTATGTGCATTGTGGTCCTCGTTTTTTTCTTCTACGCCATGCGATGCGTGCTCAGTCCCCTGAATTTCTGTGTACTTGCGAATAGCATCGCCAATGGCGGCCTCGAGTTGAGCAGCGACATCATCGATGCCCAGCAACTGCGTCGAGTCAGGGTCGTTGGCGGGCGGCTCTGACGGGTGTGGCGAAGCCACGCTGGCCGAGTTCGGGAACGAGTCTGCGTGGTGCAGCGCACCCTCTGTCCACAGCGACTCAGTCGCATGGTCATCTCCGTTTGCCTCATGATCCAGCCACGCATGCTTGGTCTCTGCATCCGGCAGGGCGCTTTCCGTGAGGAGGCGATGCGACTCTGCTGCAATCGACTCAAAATCAATGCTCTCGTTGGCGACATCCGCAGACTCGCGGCGTTTGGGTGGATCTCTTTGATCAGAACGGTGCTCTTGGCCGTCGGAGGCCAATGCGTCGAATGCCGAGCCCACGGCAGAGGCGACGTCTGCATCCATGGCGCCCAATTCGTCGTGGGCAGCGGCGGGCAGGTCTTGATGTGTGTTGGGCTCATTGTTTGTGGAGTGGTCTGCGCCCATCATGGCAAACTGCTTGAAGGCATCGCCAATGGTGTCGGCCAAGGCCTGGTCGTGGTCGGAGGGCGGGCTGTCGTGAGATGCGGGCCGATCGGCCGTGGCCTGGTGGTGGGCGTCTTGGGTAGCGGGATCAGACCCCATGGTGCCGGTGAAATATGGGGTACAGATAAGGTCACAAGGGTGTTGTGACTGTTTTTTTTTTCCACCTCATCGTAGATAGTGGAGGGCGCCTCGTGTGCAGGACGTGGCCATAGGAGGCTGCTGGGTGTTAACAGCGGCAACGCCGGGCGGTGGCTGAAGAGGAGGTTTTGAGTGTTTTGAAGGAGAGCGTTTCAATAGTCTTTTGAATAGACCGTTTGTTACTCTTTGTGTGGGTCTAAATTTTGCTGCGGTGTATTTTTGCTGGTACTTTGCCGTTCGCAACTTATCGTAAGCTCTGGAGGCGCGTGCCACAATTCTATCAAGGCCTAAATGGTGCGGCTGGAGCAACGCCGCATGGACTGGGGCCGCGGGAGTGCCGCGGGAGAAAGCGGCGGCGGCGCGCCCAGTAACGAATAGCCACGTCTGGCAATTTCAAAATCCCATTTTCCATCGCCGCCAACCCATCAGCCCGCCCACCAAACGGCACCGTCGGGCTAGAAGCAGGCACACGCGCACCCGTGCACCGCGCGATTTCGATGGGGCTGCTGCCGAAGACAGGCCTTCATATAGGCGCCGACCCGCCTGCGGTAACAACGCCTCCCGAGCTCTCGTCCAAACCAACAGACATGAAAGTGAACTTCAAGGACTTGAAAAAGCAGGTTGTTTCTGTTGACGCCGAGCCCACTGACACCGTATGTTAGCCTGCACAGGCGCTGCCGCGTGGACCCGCCCGCTCGCCCCACCGGAAGCCCGCCAGACGTGGCAACACACCTTACTAACAAGCCAGGTCTTATCCGCAAAGGAAAAGGTGGCGGCCGCCAAAGAGGTCGAGCCCTCGCAATTGAAATTCGTGTTCTCCGGAAAGGTTCTCCAGGACGACAAACTTTTACAGGACTTCAAGATCAAGGATGGCGATTCCGTGATCATGATGATCTCGAAGAAGAAGGTGGCAACGCCAGCATCAGCACCAGCGCCCGAGGCCGAGCCTGCTGCTGCACCCGCCGCCGCTGCCGCCAGCACCACGCCATCGTCCGAGCCGGGCGCCGCCACTGCTGGCAGCCTGGGCGCCGCTCTGGCAGACGCGGAGCAACCAAGCCGCGCGGCTGACTTTGCCCAGGGCCAAGAAAGAGAGGCCGCAATCCAGAACATGATGGAGATGGGCTACGACAGGCCCGACATTGAGAAGGCATTGCGCGCTGCGTTCAACAACCCTCACAGAGCCGTTGAGTACTTGCTCACCGGCATTCCTGAGTCCTTGCAGGCTCCGCCAGCCCCGCAGCCCGTTGCGGCCGGTGCTGCCGACGAGGCTCCCAGCGCCGAGGCGCCTCCAGCAGCCGTGCCTAGCACCGAGTCCACTGGCGCCCACGAGAACATGTTCGAGGCCGCCGCTGCCGCTGCCGGCGGCGAGGAGGCCGCAGGCGAAGCTGGCTCGGAGATGTCCGAGGAAAATCAGCTCTCGTTCCTCCGAGACGCCATCAGATCCAACCCCGAGCTCATCCAGCCCTTGCTCGAGCGCATGGCTGCCGCCGACCCCCAGACTGCGGAGCTTCTCGCCGAGGACCCGGAGGGCTTCATCCAGAGGTTCTTAGAGAGTGACCTGTACATGGACATGGAGGACCACGAGGGAGCAGAGGACGCCGAGGGCACCGTGTCGATCCAATTGACGGAGCAGGACCAGAGCGCCATTGCCCGTTTGTGCGAATTGGGTTTCGAGAGAAACTTGGTCATCCAGGTGTACATGGCGTGCGACAAGAACGAGGAGGTGGCTGCCGACATTCTCTTCCGTGATAGCTAGAGGTTGAAAAATGAATAATGCATTATCGTACTACGGGCCTACTGCTCGCCGTCAAACGTCGTGATGATCTCGAGCAGGCGCTCCTCGTCGGCGGCCAACGGCGCATTGCCGGGGCGGACCACCACCTTGGCAGCCATGCCTGCTGCGAGAGCCGCCGTCACCTCTTTGGTGTTGTCCGAGTAAAAGACGACTTCTGCTGGCTCGCAGCCGATGGCTTCGCAAATGCTGCGGTACGACGCCTGCTCCTGCTTAAAACCCGACGTGGTGATGTCGAAGTAGCCCGCAATGAGCGGCGTGAGGTCCACCAGCGCCTTGCCGTCGGCCACGTACGAAAAGAGAAGTTTTTGGGCTGCCACGCTGCCGGAGGAGTAAATGTAGGTGCTGGCCGAACGGCGGAAAAAGGCCACGGCGTCGTCGTACACAGGCGCCCGGAGCTCGCCGCTTTCGTAGCCGCTCAACCACACCAAGCCCTGGAAAGCCTTCAAAACGGGATCTTTGGTATCGCTGGCCACAAGCGCCGAGATGTGGCCTTCCAAGGCGGCCCGAGACGCCGTGACATTGCTGGGGAAGCGCCCAAGAATCTCGCTGACATCGCCAGCGCCTGGCACCAACGGGAACTCTACGCTCTGGATGAGCTGTGGGTAAGTTTTCAAAAAGTACGGGTATAACACGTCCTTGACGAACGTAATGGAACACACGGTGCCCTCGATGTCGAGAAGATGGATCATGGAAGAAAGGAGGAAGGGCAGGACGCCGGAGGAGTCAATGGAAAACAATCAACAGAGAACAGTCAACACAAAAGAGTCAACAGGAAATAGCCACCAGAAAATAGCCAATTGAGTGGACAGTGGAAAATCACGTGGAGATCTGAGATTGATACAGAGAATGGTGAGCCAGCGCCCGCACTGCGTGATGCTGGGTGCGGCTCAACATCGCGGGCCGTCCTGCAGGCACCGATGGCTGATTGCAAGTGCCCTGGCAGGCTCAGCAAAGCCCGGACACTGCTGCCCATATTGCTCTTCCAACGGAGCCTGTTTTTCCTGCGGCTTCCGTTCCTGTCTTTCCTCCTACTTTACCTACCCATGAGTCTACCTGACGGCGATGTTTTGTACGCTAACGAAGACCATATCCGCCTCTTTTCTGAAGCCTTGGTGTGGGATGACTCCGAGATGGAGTCTTCGTCAAGCAGACCTTCGCTGGGCTCGTCGCTGGCACTTTATAGCGCCCGGGCGGAGGCTGAAGCTTTGCAAACTGACGACGTCGAGCTCCCGGTGGGCGTGTTGTCGCCATTAAAGAACAAAACACCAAAGGCAGAGGCGCCCGACCACGACGCCGCCCGCCACAAGCAAAAGCCGCACAAGATCAAATCCAAAAACGACTGGTTTCCGGTGGCGGGGTCTGGCACCTCGCGCGCGGAAAAGGCGAAGCCGTCGGCCGTGGAAAAGTTCACTAGCGAGTTCCGCCTGTCCTCGTCGTACCTTGTGTTCCGCTGGCCCATTCTCGTGCTTATCCTCGGGTGGGTGGTGTTTCTCTGTGGCGTATATGCCGTGATCAGAGCCTACGTGGCTCTCCTGGAGTTCATCTTGACGTGGACCGGGGAGCGCAAGCGCCTTCGCTCCAAGCTCCGCCAGTCCAAAAACTACCAAGAGTGGGTGGAAAACGCAAAGGCCTTGGATGCATTCTTGGGACTCGACAAGTGGTCTGACAATCCGAAGTTCTCCTACTACGACTACAACACTCTTTCTCGCACCATCAAAAAGCTCAAGGTGCTCCGCAAGGCCAACGACGTGTCCGGCCTAATGGTGTTCTTGCAGGGCTGTCTCCGCAAGAACTTTGCGGGCATCGAAAACAGACAGCTCTATTCTCATCGCTACTATGGCACAAAGCGTGCGGTCGAGCAGTACGTGGAAGAGGCTGTACGTTGCATTGATCTCGTTTCCAACGCTCCTCACACACAGGTGCCCGTGAGGTCGAAGAGGAGATTCTTTAAGATCGTGCTGAAGAATTATGGCAAAACAGCCCTTTGTCTCAGTGGCGGCGCCTGTTTTGCCTACACTCATTTCGGCTTAGTCAAGGCTTTGCTTGATAATGATTTACTACCACGCATAATCTCTGGCACGTCTGGAGGTGGTCTTATAGCAGCCATGGCATGCACCAGAACGAATGACGAGCTTAAAGAACTTTTGGTGCCACAATTGGCTCACAAAATAACCGCTTGTGAAGATCCATGGTATGTATGGATACCCCGTTGGTGGCGCACTGGCGCTCGTTTTGATGCTGTGGCCTGGGCCCGAAAAGCATGCTACTTCACCAAGGGATCAACCACTTTCGAGGAAGCTTTCCAGAGAACCGGTCGCAGGCTTAACATATCGACCGTCCCAGCTGAGCCCTACTCCCCCGTCATCTTGTGCAATACTGTCACATCTCCAAACTGCATCATATGGTCATCCTTATTAGCTTCATCTGCAGTTCCGGGAATTTTGAACCCAGTTGTGCTAATGATGAAGGACAATGCCACTCAGGAAGTGACACCTTTCAGCATGGGCAACAAGTGGAGAGACGGTTCCCTTAGAACCGACATCCCGGTGGATGCTCTCAACACATACTACAACGTCAATTTTTCTGTTGTTTCTCAGGTCAATCCTCACGTCTCCCTTTTTTTCTATGCTCCAAAGGGAAGTGTGGGAAAGCCAGTGGCTATTCCTCGGAGGAAAACTCAGAAACACAAGTTTGCTTCTTTGAGAGGAGGATTTTTCGCAACCGCGTTTGAGCATCTTTTGAAACTTGAGATCAAAAAGTGGCTTCAAATCATCAAGCTTTTAGATCTCCTTCCTAGATGGCTGTCCCAAGACTGGCTGAATGTGTTTTTGCAAAAGTTTACGGGTACCATCACGATTTGGCCTAGAAATCGCTTCAAGGACTTCTTGTATATTCTCCTGGATCCAGACGAAGCACAGATGGAGGAGTATTTGAACAAAGGACAGCGGAGCATGTTTCCTAGTATGCTCTTTGTCAAGCACCGTTTAAGCATCGAGCGCGCCATTGAAAGAGGGCTTCAGACGGCCAAGACAGTTCCCATTCCAATTGCTTTGGCCCGCCTTGCAGAGTCTCCATCTCCGGTCAACTCAGACGACAACGCAGCATTTATCGAAAAATTCATCGAGACAATTGGGGGCGGTTCCCTCTCTGCCGAATCTGCGGACGAGTCTGAAAGCGACGATAAAAAGTTAGGCTCTATGTTAGCTAAGGCCTACATGGATGACTCCGAGGATAGCGAGCTCGAATCCGGCTCCGATGAATGATCATTATGTATGTATGCTTAATTACCGAGCTCTTTCATCTGTCGAGTCACTCGTGCGTTCAACTTGTTGAGATCGCCGAGCTCCCCTTCTGACGAAAGAACCACATCTGTGTATATATAGACGTAATCCATGGACGTTTTGAGTGCTGCCTTTTCCTCTGGTTTGAAATCAGAAAGCACCCATGCCGCCATGGTGTCTTTGGAGGCAGCTGTGGGCTTGGGCCCAATGCCGATACCGAATTTGTACGATGTGTGGCCGCTGCCCCGAAGAACTACAGCGGTAGATCTGATGCCGTTGTGAGACTCATTGTTTTTCAAAGCCTGGATTTTCACCCGCGGGAGATCGGTCTCAAAGTCATCGTAGAGAATGAATATAATGCTGCTTCCGAGCCTGGTCTGGGAAAGAAACTTCCGGAGCACATTTCCCGACTCATTCATGTAGCCACTCGACTTCACGAAATGCACATCCCCCATTTTCGAGCTCGAGTAGGTGCCATTTTTGACCAACTGCTTGGCCCCAAGTGAGCTCATAAGGTTCTTGAGAGCAAAATGGCCTGCGGAATGGCGATTCATCTTGCCTGGGTTGCCGATGGAAAAAAAGACTAAGGCTGTCATTATGTCAATTTCCAAAGAGTCTAGGGCTTTTTGAAGCAGTTGCCGTGCCCGCGGAATTCAGAACTTGCCACTCACCCATCGGACTATATGCTGCTCATCAGCCTAGAGGACATGGAGTGTTGCACCAGTACACCGGCTGCAGTTGGTGCTCGAGTCTGCAAATGGCGTGGGTGAATATCAGGCAGATATGAGTGACATCGACAGCGGCAGCCGGAACTCGGCTGAAATTAACGGGCAGACGTGGGCTTCAGAACCAGAGCGAACTGTTGAAGAAGTTCTAGAACAGAGCCAATTCGATCCAAACGAAGACGTGGCCAACACGAACACTGGACTGGCCAATGTTGATAATGATTCGAGCATCAACGCCGAGGAGGCCAGAAAGCATGATGAATTGACGGAAGAGAAAGAGCTGGATGAAGTAAACGCCCAGATTGGTGAAGAAGGAGACTCCCAGGCTCTGTCACCCGGAACGGTCGCCCATTCAGCGCTGGAAGGACTAATAGAACTCGAAGTGGAGAAAGTCAACAGCCAGTTCGAGAGCGAGGGAGCCAATTTTGAAGCTTCAAAAGAAGAAGAAAAAGAAGAAAAAAAGTTCACCAATATAGAGCCAGAGCTCGATGCTTCCAATGTCAATGAGAATCCAGCTGATGAGCAAGCTGTGAAAACCCAAAATGACCTTATCAACAACAATGAAATTGATCAGGACTTTTTCGATGGCACCAACAGGGATGAAGAAGATGAAGAGGAAGACAAAGAGGATGACGATGACGACTTCGGCTCCTTCGACGAAGCCTCGATTGAGGAAGCTGACCCCGATGAAGCTGCCGAAAGTGGACCTCAAGAAAGCAGTAGGCCTCAGCGAAGCACAAGCTCTCTCCTTGACGTCATCGTGCCCACCTCCCTGGAGAATAGAAATCACGCGTCCGGCAAACTCTTAGCAGGCGACGCTCTCAGACAATTTCAGTTTCTTTCAAGAAAGCCTCGTCTCAATCCGCCAAACTGGAAAAAACTGCAGTTGAGACATTTTCTTCTCTTGAAATTAGGCGTTCCTATCGATCTTGACGAATTGGATTCCGGCAATTCAGCAAAAAAGTCTGCAGACGATTCAGGGCAGAGAAGAAAATCAATCACAGAAGCAAGCATAGACTGGTCTCGTTTCACGCTACCGGATGTGTCCAAGCTTGGGTTCGAGCAACAACAAAAAGAAGATCTCTTGGCAAGAACGCACGAGATCATTGACACTGTGGAAAAAGATAGTCTTAACAACACATCCGAGATGTTCTTGCAAAGTTGCTCGGAGGAAACCCTCTTCCACAAACTCGAAGAGTTACAGCATGATTATGATCAATTGTTGACTCTAGGGGCTTTATGGGCCGAGAAACTCAAGGATAACCGCGAGAATCAAGAAGTATTTGAAACTGTTGTTCAAAATATGGTTGGTTACAATCAAAAGCTCCAGCGTAACGAGCTCATAGAACGTCTTCGTCGTTCGAAAACGAAAAAGGGGAAAAAAACATTTTAAATTTTAAATACAGGGGTCTAGATTTTTCTCGTTATCCAATTGTGAACTAATTTATGTATGGTAGTTAAAAAAAATTCCCAAATCATCGTTCAAATATCCCTCTTCTTCAACATGAGACTGGAGATTCATGTTAATATAAGAGCTGTCCACGAAGTTTGTGAATAGGTCGGAACCAGCTGAAGGGGTTTTTTCATGAACGCGGGCAAATGGGGTTGGGGTGTCGGGGAATTCTTCCTTTTTTACGGCAGATTCATTTTTAACAGGCGATTGTGCACGAGAAACAGGCACACTTTGCATAGATGTCGGAAACAACTGGGTGGGCTCAAAATTCTCCAAGAAATTTGAGGTAGGTGCAAGAGTCTCGGTAACCAAAGAAATGTCAGGGAATGAGTGCAGGGATGATGGGGTGAGATCGCTGTTCGCAGGCTGTTGCTGGAATTTGCTTTGACCAACAGCTATTGTCTGATTCTCTTCATCATCATCCAACTTGCGCTTGTATTGACGCACTAGTTGCTCGATATCAGGAGCTTTATTCTCTGGCTTTGCTGCGGATGCGGAAACATCTTTTCTAAGATATGAACCCCCATGAGAAGACACTCCTGAAATCATCGAATTTGGGGATCCTGCTGCCTCTGGGGCGACACCGCGCGAAGCTCCATGAGTTCGATCGGCTTTCTTATCTTGGATGTCCATTATTAAATTACCTCTCTCAATGAATTGGGCTCTCTTGAACTTATCGTTGGCATGCTTATCGAAGAGTCTGATCAATACACCGACAATCTGCCAGTATTTACCCAATTCTTTTAGAACTCCATACGAAATGTATAGAGAATCTGAAGCCGTTGAAGCAATCACGCTGTTTGAAGAGTCAACGTGATAGATGAGCATAATCAAAGAGCTGAAAAGAATGTAAACAAACATCAGCGGGCAAAACCGCAACCTATCGTTGTCATGAAGAATCTTGGAGACAATAGAAATCATTCGTGCGGCCTGAAACGAGATACCCCATGACGGGTACTTATAATTATTGGGGTTAGTGGAAGATGATCTGGCCATTCTAACCAAGTTAACTCTGTGGATCAAGTACAATCTATTGTAGTATTGGGCATTAAGGAGACATGCGTAGAAATGTTGCTTTTTTGGTTCTGTCAAAGAAAATTGAAGTTCATCGGGCAAATTATTGAACCAGATACCCATGAGCATATCGCATCTTTGCATAATTGAGTATCTGTTGACCCGTTTCATCAGCTCAGCCTTCACGGTGTATTGATTTTTGATGATGACACCAGTAATTTCCGCTAGTTTGACCAAATGGATAAAATAGAGTGCGTGAGTCTTGTTGATTGGATAAGAAGTAAGCATTCCATTCTCTTCATCGTTCTCATCAAAATCTTCGATAGTAAGCATGGGAACGTCACTATCACTCAAATCAATGGTGGAGGGTCGACCAAAGGCAATGGCGACATTTCTATCCTTCTCAAACAAACACCACCAAATTCTTTTCCAGATTTTTTTCTCGCTGGTGGAAATCGTTGTAGAATTGTTGGTGTCTCTGTGGAAACCAAATCCCTGGGCCAAAGCGATTCCAACTCTAGTCCAATAGTAAGAGTTTTTGGTGACATCCTCGGGTCCTTCCCAGTAGGAGCCAATGAGAAGAACGGTCTGTAAAATCGACACAGGGTCACTCTCGTAGTTTGTGTCATACAACGCCTTTGCTCTTCTGAAAAATGTCAAGGAGGCGAGAGCACTCAGGCCTTTACTGTCAAACAAAAGGCGGTTCGAGGAGACTCTGGAGCCACATAGAAGAACAGCCTGTAGAAGCATGAGAGACGGAGAGTCGTCGGGGTCGTTAAACTTGGCCATAAAGTCAGTCCTGTTGATGACTGGCATAAGCGGGTGGACGTGTTCGAAGTACAGGTTTATGAGATCTAGCGCCAAGTCCTGGGAAGGAAGGAGGAATGCGCCACGCAATTTGAGAATCTCCAACTCCACGGAGTTAAGCGGCAGGGTGTCGGCTTCTTCAAAAAGGTCTTCGGCGAGTTCAAGATGGTTCTGGCCGGCATTCTGCGCCATGACGCTGATACTGGACTGGCCCAAGAACGTGACAGAGGCCTTGGACGAACTGAAGTCGCGCTTGTTGACCGGGTGCCTTGCCTTGAAAGTGGAGGTCAACGATGGCGGGACGGAAATTTTGGAGATGTTGTGGATGGGCTCGGACGAGTTGGCGTGGGCATGGGCGTAGGACTCGGGCCCGCCGGAAGTGAGCGGCGACGGTTCCTTGGTACCATTGGCGGCGGCAGGCGGCACAGGCGGCGGCTGTTCTGCGGCCGAGGATGCCGCCAGTGCTTTGGAGGTCTTGTGGGGTTTGAGCGAGTCCTTCTTTTGGGCGGTGTCTGTTGGGGCTCTTGTAGACGGTTTTTCCACACCAAAGCGCTTCTTTGTCTCTGGAAGCCGGCAGTCACAACCAAAGGTGATGCAATTTGTGCATGGGATGTGGATCTCGGCGTCGCAACGAACCTTACGGGCCCTGCAAACAGCGCAGGCCCGGGAGCCTCTAGGGCGCTTGTATTTGATGGTGTAGGCCCTGGGCCTTTCGGAAGTCGGAGTACCTCCGTTACTTTTCATGGGGCTGGCGATGGGTTGTTCCAGAAGGCAACACGGCCAGGAGCAGCTGCGCGGAGGCTGATTGGGGAGACGCTGCACACGTAAAACGGGTAATGGCGTCGGGAAAAGTGGAGGTTGAGAAAATGACCCCAGAAAATTGTGCGTAGAATGCAGCGAAGCCAGGCGTGTGTGCAGGTGTGGGATCTGGTACTGGGCGGCACAGGGCGCGGCGGAGGGGCTAGCAGGGAAAGGGTAAATTGTGGAGTGAGCGGAGATAAGAAAGCGGCAGAGCTGCTTTCACTTGACACAATTTAATCCGGCATGTGAATCCGCGTGGGTGGCCTTTGTGGCCGGCTGACCGGACTGCGGCGGATGTTTGGGGATGCGTGAGTGCATGCGGCGAGGTGACATCGGCAATTAACTCCACCCAGCGCCGGAGGAAAGACGGCGGCGGTGGAGTCGAAGGTGTGGATCGGAACAAAAGACTGAGCGGCGGCTGCAAACAATCTATCCCGTGTCTTCTCTATTTTCAAGTGCTCTTCTATCCGGCGGGCTCTTTTGCGGAACCAGCCGGGGCGAAAGCGATGATAGCGATGGGCACCTGTGGCGCCGCTCCACGCACGGCCGCGTGCTTACCCCGCCATGCGGCCGGGGTTGGCGCGGGCACCGCGCATTGTTCTCTGGCCCTGTATTTATTTGCTCGCGGCCCTGTTTTTAAATGATTTTATTGCTCGCGGCCCTGCTTCATTTGATTTTTTTGCTCGCGGGCAGGCCCACAGTTTGTCTTGGCGCCACAGTCTGTATTGGTTTGATCTCTCTCTCTCTCTTTCTCTAAATATATATATCCTGAAACCCATGGCCACAGCAAATTGACATTGTGTATTGTCACCGACATTTTCAAAATCACCGGTCCACGAGCACCGGTTGATACTACATTTGGCAGCGCAGGATCCAGCGCTCTCAAAGAAGCTCACGGATATCTCTGTCCGCAGTTTGAAAAGGAGGCGAGTGCATGGCTCAAAATGCAATCGTAGCGCTGTTTTCCTCGCAACAGCTTATTTGAAGAAAGATCTGCCGAGCACAAACCCAACTTCCACTAGTAGAACAGAAAGATGGCATACGTTGTCCAGCTGGCGCACAAGGTCTCTTATGGTATCTTGGCTCAATCGACTCAATCTACAGGAAAGTATGTCTCTAATAAGGCTGCTGACAGTTGATACAAACTGACCAGACAATCAATACTCCAAGGATTTTCTGGTAGCATCACACACTGGCCAATGTACTTGGAAGTAGTGGGAGTACGACACGAGCTTGTATTCTGCTTCCCAGTAGTAATCGGGATTGTTCCGATGACAAACTGAGCATTCACCATGAGACTCGGAGTAACAAAGTAATTACTGCTTTCTTTCTTTCACCTGTAAATGTTATCAAGTTTTTCGATGAAATACCATTTTTCGATCAAATACCGAAAATTGCCACTTTGCCCGCTGACAACTGCACGAGCGTCACAGACTAATCATTTATCACACCGATATCTGCTAGATACTGAACAAAGGACTCGCGGTATCGAATGCCTGAAGGACCAATACTCACTATGTTTTCGACGTTTCCTAAATAAGGAATTTGCCTAATCGCGTTCAAATCTCTGTGTCCTTTCTTCAATAGTTGTACCTCGTCTGTTCGGTAGAGCTTGGGAAGCTTGACATCGATTTTCTCAGGAGGTCTTCAGGTGCGTTTTTTGCTAGTTTTGGTGGACTAAACCTCCATTCTCTGTATTCCTTTTTGATCATGGCAAAGCATCGTACATTCTAACGATGTACCCTTTGTCGATGAGAAAGTTTCGATTTCTATCGAAAAGGAGTGAAAGTCATAAATGGTACAAGACTCAAATGTGAGCCACGCTAGAAGGAGAGGTAAGACAGGCATTTTGAGCGCAAAGAAAGACTCGAAATGGATGACTTGTAGGCTCCTACACCGAAAGCACGAGGCAGACTCTCCTATTTTATCACTCAGCAGTGGACGGCAAATCATGCGTTGCCTACCTTTTTCGGGCCCCAGGCGAGCAGGCACAAAAAACCATTATTTGAATGGCTCTGTGGTTGTGCCACAGCAGAAAACGCAAGGGGCGAGAGTGGAGATAGGCAAAGTCATGGTCTTCATTCTAAACACCATGTCGCATATCTGACGATCCACAGAGCCAGGCTTTTTTTGCAGCGATACGCCATATTACTGCTCAAAATAATGCCATATTACTGCTCAAAATAACGCCGTATTACTGCTTAAATAATGCCGTATTACTGCTATAGATTATGCCGTATTACTGCTTGAAATAATGCCGCATCTAACCTGTGGCTACGGTTGGGCATGGGAATTTCATCCGTGGCACAACATTTGGGAAGGGCCTTCATTTTGCTATCCCAACGAGTTTTGCCACTGCTGCTTTCAACCGGGCAGGCGTGCGTCTCGGTCCGTATTTAAATGCATCTCACAGACGCCCAAATGATCTTTAGGTTCCTAGATGTGTTCTTTCGATGCGGGCTGCCCGCGCTCTTCGCACGCCGCGCAACGGTTTCTGCATGGCCAATGCCCTCCTCCTCCTCCATCGGCACCTGGCTTGCCGTCTCCGCCGTTCTTCTTGTGGCCGCATACGAAGGTTGGAAATACAGCCGACCCGCTGCTCCTGAAGATGCGCTAGCCGACGCGGAAGCCGCCCGCCGCGCCCTCTTGCGTCCCCGAACGAAGGGCGTGTCGTCCTTGATCGGCAACACGCCCATGATCGAGATCGAGTCGCTTTCCCGTCTCACCGGCTGCAAGATCTACGCCAAGCTCGAGCTCATGAATCCCGCGGGCTCGGCCAAGGACCGCGTAGCGCTCGCAGTCATTCGGGGCAATGAGCAGTTGGGCAAGTTGAAGCCGCACAACGGCGACACCATCTTTGAGGGCACGTCGGGCTCCACCGGCATCTCCTTCGCCGTGCTAGCCAACGCGCTCGGCTACAAAGCTCACATCTGCCTCCCGTCCGACACGTCGCCGGAAAAAATCGAGCTTCTTCGCTCGTTGGGCGCGGACTTGGAGCCCGTCAAGCCTGCGCCCATCGTGGACCCCAACCAATACACCAACGCTGCCCGCAAGGGTGCCGAGCGCATGAACAGCGACGCATCCAGCGGCGCCCACGCCATTTTCGCTGACCAGTTCGAGAACGACTTCAACTGGCGCGTGCACTATCGCACGACCGGCCCGGAGATCTGGACTCAGACCAATCACGACCTCGACTTCTTCGTCTCGGGCTCCGGCACCGGCGGCACCATTGCCGGCGTGTCGCGCTTTCTCAAGCTGAAGAACCTGGCCATTAACGTCATCCTTGCCGACCCACAGGGCTCCGGCCTTGCCAACCGAGTCAACTACGGCGTGATGTACGATCTGGTCGAGCAAGAGGGCACCCGCAGAAGACACCAGGTCGACACGTTGGTGGAAGGCATTGGGCTTAACCGGCTCACGTGGAATTTTAAGCAGGGCGAGCACAACATCAGCGAGGCCGTTCGTGTGACCGATGCCCAGGCCATCAAAATGGCCCGCTTCATCTGTGTCAACGATGGGCTCTTTTGGGGCCTGTCTGCGGCCATCAACTGCGTTGCCGCCGTCAAGACCGCGCTCAAGTACGGCCCAGGTAAGAAAATCGTCATTATCGCCTGTGACTCTGGAGACAGGCATCTTCTGAAATTCTGGAAGCACGCAGCGGACGTTCCTAGGGACGTCTCGCTTGAAGACATTTTAGAATCTTAGCTTCTTTCCTACGATGTGAATGACGGATCCTAGTTTCTGCTCTTCGATGTCAATTACTGAATCCTAGCTTCTGTTCTCTATTAACTAATGTATCAATGATTGAGCGCGGCACCAGGTTAAGCCGCCTGGCTCCGGCTCGCGAGCAGCTTCTTCTTCTGTCTGTACAACTTGACCGAACTCAAGAACGACGCACTAATACCCATCCAGATTTGGAAGGTGTCGAAAGGGAGCTTCATGCTGAACACCGTGTACGAGTTGAACACAATGTCAGAGAGCGTTTTGTACACATCCAACTTCGTGTTGACAATCCGGAAATGGATATCCTGGAGAGCCTGCACGTCGGAATCGTCATCCTCATACTGTAGGCTCGACTGCAACGAGTTGCCGCCAAACACTTGCTTGGACAAGAGCTTGGACCGCTTTTTCACCTGCATCAGGATCTTCAAGTCCATTTCTTGCAGATTGAGTTCCTGCAAGGCGTTGTACGCGTTGTAGAGCGCAAGCCACGAGTCGCAGTACCATGCGTACGACTCGTGCTTGGAAGCAATCAGGCGGAACGTCTTGTTGGTGAAGAACCCGAGCTTGAAAAGCAACATGGACTCGTCGTTCACGTTGTAGTAGAGGCCCACCAACTCGCCCAAGTTCGCGTTCGTGAAGAGCTTGGGGTCGATCTTCCACGCCCGCGTCTTGGGGTCGCTTGTGCTGTGCTGCTTGATCTTGTTCAAAAGGCCAAATGCGCGGAACGGAGACTTACCGAACCGCAAAAGCTGCCGGTATGTGCCGAGCGCAGGCACCATCTTGTGGAGTCTGGATGTGAACACGGAGCACACCAAGATCACCAACACACGCGCAAACGCCCGCGGGTGGCGGACAAAGTTAAGCACCAAGTCCATCACCTTTTCGGTGCTGGAGTACGTGGTGCTGATCAGCTTGATGTTGACCACGTCGTCGCTCAAAAAGGTCTGTGTCCTTTTCGCATGGTGGAGCAACAACCGCAACGTGTACTGGCCGAACTTGGCCATCTTGTCCTTGCCCATGACGTCGTTGAGCATGACCCAAAACACGTCCATGAAGTGGACGTCTTTGCGCACGGGTAGCAGCACCGGTTCTTGTGGAGCCTGTTCAGGCTTGCTAGCGGCCGTTCGCACAGCAGACGGCGGAAGAGTCGTGGCAACGGATCCGGGCTTGGCCGGCGTGACCAACTGTGCGTTTGCCGACACCGTGACCTTCTTGACGGGCGTGCTCTTTGTATCCGCGAGCTTGCTGAACATCGGCGAGCCCACGGGCCGATCAGGAACAGGCGACGTTGAGTGCATGTTGTGTTCTCCCCACTCAGAAGAGAGCTGTAGCGGCGAGTTTGGGTATCGCGAAAGGAGCGACTGCGACTGTAGCACGGAGCCGACGGGGATGGTGTTGTCTATGGAGAAAGGCGTGTTTTTTTCCCGATAGACAGAGTCCATGGCCCGGGAAGATTGTGGGTAGGCGGGGTTGGAGATGCGGGGCAGCTCCAAATTTGAGTGCTCGGTGCTAGAAGAAAAAGTGAGCTTTTTAGAAATGTGCTCAGAAACTTGCGGAGGATCGTGTGACGCCGGGCACAAGGGGCATGCAACGCAAAGACGCTAGACGATTTGGAAGGTAGGGTTGTTGTCGACACTGAGAGCGTGGAAGTGTGTGTAGGTGGGTGCGGGCGTGCAACGTTGCAATGGCGGGCGCATGCGCTGGGCTCTAGTGTGAGAGATTTGCTACTATCGAGCCGAGATTCTCGATTCAATTACTTATCAATTATTGTCTTTTGGGAAGTGATTTTGCTTTTTTTAATTTGTGTTTTGTTTTGGCCTTGGCGACTTTTTGGCACGCTGTTGCTGCTAGCTGGACCGCAGGCCTTGGTCTTCTCATGGCTACTCTTGAAAATATCACAAGGTGCTCCGCTACGATGTTCGAACAATACCTGAAAAAGAGGATAAGATGAAAATAAAAAAAAGAAAAAGAAAAAGAAAAAGATGAAACGCTCCGCTACATTACTACATGTCCCAGTCGTTGGGTCATTTGCGTTCATTTCTCATTACAGAGTAGGCGGCTTTCGTTCCAGAGCGCTAGCCAGCGGTTTGGACACCGTTCGGGCCCATCATAAACGCACCCACGCTGCCGAGATAGCCCTCGTGCCTCAAGAAGTACGACTGCATTTCTCCGTTGGACCAGAAATTCAGCGCGTAGCTCAAGGTGTGGATCGTCTGCATGTGTCCGGAAATGTAGCTGCCGCCAAAGTAGATGCGCTTCAACCCAAACCGACGGGCCTGCAAGTATGCAATCTGCCCGATGTTGTTGGATACCAGGTACAAGAGCGAGCGGGCAATGTCCTCCTGTCTGAATTGTGCCAATTTCTCCGAGAGGCTCAACGGCTTCTGCAGCTGGTTGAAGCGGAGCTTCTTGAACACCTTGGCAAACGAAGACGCAATGTGGTTCGACTTCAACCCAATCTTGTTGTAGCTGGCGCCGTAGATATCGCCCACAAGCAAGTCGATGTTCTCGTTGTCGCCTCTTTGCGCCATTTCGAGCATTTCATTATAGTCTTTTGCATCTGTGAGAAGCAGCAAGAGGCCCCAGAGCGTGCCGCCGCCAAGCGACGAGCCGCCGATCCGCTCGAACCCGTCGGACCCCGGGCCCGTGACCTTGATCATTGACACGCCCGATCCGATGTTCACTAGTAAGTATGGGTAGAGATCGGACTCGGTGGTGCGCGTGGTGACGAAGCGAATATTGTCCTTGCCGAGGTCGTACCTGAAGATCTCGTTGGGAATTTTGGTGATGAGCCAGTCAAGACCTTTGATGAGACACTCCATCTCGTCCTTCTTGACGATGTGCATGGGCAACTTGTGCTTGGCGAACGCAGACGTCATGAGCTTGTAGAACTTGTGTGCACCGCCGCCCGTGGAGATAATGTAGGTGATGGGCGGGCAGTTTTCCTTCTTTGTGCTTTTTGTGACCATGTCGATCATGAACGGAAGCGCCTCCGTCTCAAATGTGGTTGTTTGGAAGTCCTGGAAATGGAGCCTTCCACCGCTCTTGGCCGCAGACGGCGACGATGACGTGAAGTACACCAACTTGGTAAGTGTGCCGCCAATGTCCACCGACAAGTGGATGATTTCGCTGTTGTGCTTGGGGAGCGTGATGTTGGCATTTTTTGTGTCTTTGGACGGTGATTCTGCAATGGCCGCAGCCTCCTGCTCGTCCTCCTCGGACTCGGACGAGTTGTCGGACGTGGGCGGCGTGGGCGTGGACGACAGCTGAAGATTGCCCCGGATTAGGTGGTCGTTGGCAATGTAAGCTCCGGAACAGTCGATCTTTATGGTGCCGGCGGGTGCCTTGCGGAAATCGATCTTCTCCACTGCGGAGTGCCGTTTCGTGTGCATTTCGGGTGGTATGTGCTATTTGAATAAGCGTGACGTTGGAATCGTGTAAGACAATGGACGGGGGTAGCGAGTGTTGTGGTGACGATTGAAAAGGCTGGGGTTCAGTCGGTGGACGGAATTTTCAGTGGGTGCCTGATGGGATGTATTCAGGGCAATAGAAAAGGCGCCAGGCGATTCTGGACGACAGCTTTTGGCCTTGAGTGTGGTCTAAGCGCCGGGGTGACTTTGGGCCGCTAACGAAGAATGCCAATGCTGTGGAGGCCGTGGGTTTCAACGGTTTATCTGGACTCAAGCATCTCGTATACATCGTGCACACAAGCTTTTGTTGGGGCGCGCCAAATGCCTAATGCCGTGGAATTGATACGCTGGACCGGATGCCCGGATGAGCGGCCGGCCTTTGAGACCTTCGTACTGCCAGCTCTTCATCGTCATTCTGAACTACAGCCTTTCCCGACTACAGCCGTTTTTGACACGGCCCTCTTCGTTTCCTTCTTCGTTCCCATTCACTACTGTCTTTCTACTTGCCCTATCTCCGAGTATGTGCAGGACAGCCTCACGTCTCACTCCGTCCATCCAGCGGGTCAGCCGTAGTGTGGAGAAGCGAATGGTGAAACGCCTCTTCCATCTGGGATTCGGTGACGCCGGCGCAATGCGCGTCGTCCTTGAGAAGCTCCGCGTAGAAGCGGAAGATGGCGGCCACGTTGCGCCGCGAAGACTCGGCGCCGGTGGCCATGTCAAGCACGTAGTCAAAGCGCCCATCGCTTTCGTTTTTTTTGCTGAAGTCGACGAAGCTTTTTGTGAACGAGTTAAGGATCATCTTGGCCTTGCCGCGCTCGCTGCTGCTCTTGATCTGCTGGTGGTTGTCTCCCCGCTGCTGGATCCGCTGCCACAGCACAGCGTACACATCCTGCGGCCTTTTTCCGGCGGGCACGAACCGTAGCGCCACCAACACCACGCCGGGCACGGCAAAGTGCTCCACTATCTCGCGCCGGTGCATCAACAAGTGATTGTTTCTGTCGAGTAACACCGCCGTGGTGCCAGGCAGCTTCAACGCTTCTCCAACCGCGTGGTAGTAATCGCGCTTGGACAGGAAGTTGTCGTTTTCAATGTGCTTCATGCGCCCGTCCAATGCACTGAGCGCCCGGAACACCGTCGATTTGCCGCAGCCGACGATGGACACCGGAACAAATATGATTTTCATGGCTGCGCTGGACATGGTTTGCACGTGTCTGTCCACCGATGCGTCTGCCACGCGCCTCATCTCATCTCTGGAGGCACAGGTGCGGGCGGCAGTTCGATGCCTCCGGAATGTCGATTTTTGGCTTCGATGCAGTGTCAGGATGATGGCTGGCGTCTGGCAAAGCGCCTTTCTAAATGAAGTAGATAAACGCCCGGTTGTTTTCGAGCGTTTTGTTCCACGTGAACACTCGGGCCTTGGCGCTGCCAATGTCGTGCACGCCGTCCGCCAAGCTCTGCTCTTTCAACAAACTCTCGAGATACACATTGGACATCATGGGCTTTATGGACATCGCTGCGGTTCCGATGGTGATGTGCAAATGCGCATTCGTGTATGGCAAGCTCTGCTCCCTGAAAACGGTCTTCCCGTCAATTTCCTGTGAGTAGTTCAACAATTCGACGTGCAATGCAATCAACTCGTTTTCCACAACCACGATCCGCTTGATTGCCACATCTGTGTTGACAGGAACAAACGTTTTCTCGTCGGGAACGGCGGTCTTTCGTGCTTCGTTCCTCCCAAAAATGCGCCCAAGCTCTTCCCACCTGTCGCCATTTGCCGCTTTGTCCCGCAAGCAGCTCAGGTGTGAGAGCGTGACGTGAAACTCTTTTTGGATCCGGTCGTTGTTTTTGATGAGGGTCCATGTTGCGTCATCGCCCAATACAACCTCGATGCCTGGCAAGATATCCTCTGCTTTGATTTCAACACCATAGTACGAAATTTTGCGCTTGATGCCACTCACCTGCTTTTTCGTAACGGGTCTATAGTCTTTTGCCTTCTCGAAGGCCTCCTTGAATTGCTCCTCCAGAAAATCGCCTGCATCGAGCTCTGGGTATGCTTTTCTCATTGTTTCGTAAATCTTCTTGGCATTTGCTAGGGACGAGTCTTCGGAGGTGACATTCATGTTGATCACCAAAGAAAAATTACTGTCAGACTTTTGAAGGTCATTGCCTTGCACAACATCCGGAAGAGGGTCCTGGCTGCTCTCGCCCGCAACTCGAGGAGCCTGGAATGTGCTGTAGACGCCTTTCAAGAGACTCATTGCCTTCTTGGGCTCTGAGGCGGCATTAACCGTCTGGTGATTGTCACCTCTTTGTATCACTCTCTGTTCAAGAATGTGGTATGCTTCATCCGACTTTTCGCTCAAGAAATTCAAGCCTATGAACTTGATCTCGACATCGGGCATGATGAAATGGCGCCGAAGAGTTGCAAACTTCTGAAACATGTCTGCTCTGTAGTTTTCTCTGTGGTTCATGCGATCGAAAAAGACCACTTGCTTTTGATCTAGCTTCCCCAAAGCTTTCTCAAAAATATTATTCTTCTTATCGTGGTCATCGTTTTGCAAGTGAGCCCATTGAGGACATAAATTTGCCAATGTCATGCAAGTAGTAGTTTTACCACATCCGGGCGTTGCCATAGTGACTAGACAGTACACCGTTCGGGTATTCTCGACCAAGTTTTCGAGTCTCTCACTAAGCTTCTCGCTGTTTTCCATCTGGAGAACTTCGAGACCTTGATCATCACTGAACCCCAAGTGATTGAGAAAAAGCTTGCGGACCTTAATCACGCCAATGTTGCGCTGATACTCATCGAGTTTTTCAGGGTATCTTTCGAAATAGTCATCTAGAAATTCAAGAAAAGCCAATGTGAGCTTGCGGAATTTGTCGTACGAAGCAACAACCTCGCGGATGGTCCGCATGCCAAATTTGGAGTACCGCTTGAGGGACGCCAGTCGCAATTGTCTAAACAAAAAGTAAGGCTGTTCAAACTTGTACTTAAAAAAGTAGTCCTCGCCGAAACGCATGCAGCGAATCACAAAGCCCTCAATTTCCCTTCTTTTGTACGTTCCAGTCTTTGCCTTTTCCTCCAAGAAGTCCAATGTGTCCTTGAACGTTTCGAACGACAAGTGGTCGACTGTTTTGAAGCCCCACTTCTGGCCAAAGTCCGATACCGCATCCATTGAAGTTGTAGAAAACCGAATGGAATTTTGATTCAAGCCGTGCAAGTATAAGCCGGCCATTTCCTTCGGGTACTGGAGAATGTGCTCTTCAAAATCGTCATCACACAACTCCGCAACGGCCGTGCAGTTCATTTCGTGAAGGGTTCTTGCGAATTCTTCTGGGGTCTTTCCGATTCTCTCGAGTTGAGTCTTGATCTCCAGAATTCCACGCTCGCAGTGGATCGAGGTAAACAGACTAAAGATGGAAGAGTAGCTGCCCACAACATTCTTGGAGCACACAAGAAGCGTGCCGTCGGCCAAACCTGCAAAGAAGATGATGCAGCCATTTTCCTTCACAGACACGCTGAAAGGGCCCTCGCAAGACTGCGCAAGAGCTTCGGTAGACATGCTCTGCATTTCGTCCACATTGAAGAACTTGTCGTATCCACGGGCCACAATGCCGTCATTGGTTGTGAAAAGTCCACGCGATTTGCAGGGAAGCTTGTGAGAAAGCGTCGCGTACTCGAACTCGGGAAATCGCCAATTGTCCACGATTCTTTCGCCGCTCAAAGTCTGGATCAGCCAGTTGCCTCGAGTAGCACAGAACACCCGGGCCGACTTGGCGTTGGCTCCGGGCTTTAACGGCGTGGCACACATTTCCTTGAGTCGCGTATAAAGCTCTTCAAAAGACTCGGCTACGGAGTCCCTTTTCGTTTCGATCATGGTGAGTGTAGATGGTAGGAAAGCCTGAGAGGCCTTTACGTACCAGGCATCGCTGCTCAGTGATGTGTCACGTGACACACACTTTACCGCCTGACCTTCTCCGACCTCTACTCCACAAGCGAGTGGGGCTCGCCCTACTAGATCTCAAGATAGTTTCTCTCTGCTTCTATTCACATCCAGCGTTGTTTCCCGCCAGTGTAGCTGTCTCAAGCGAGCCACCAGCCCAAGGGTCTGGTCACGTGCGCGGGCCAACGCGGTTGACGATCAATCGGGCCGTGAGGTGGAGAACAGAAACGGCGCTTGAGATGCTCACGGTTGATATCGACGAGGCCGACGTTGCTGTGCTCACGCAGAACTTGACGCGGTCGAAGGAGCTCTTTTCCAACATCAACGAACTGCTCAAAGTGATCACTTTCAAAACGCTGACGGCGTCGCGAAGCATCAAACCAATCTTTGCGGAGATCAATAAATTGAAAGTCAAAGAGCAGTCGATCGATGAAGGCATGGCATTGCTCAAAGACGTCAGCGAGTACTCGCTGAAGGCGTCGGAGGCGCAGAAGATTCTTGTGTCGCCGATTGAAAGTGTTGGGGTGACCAAGTACTTAAACTGCTTCGAAATGTCGCTGGCGTTGGTCAAGGACATGAAGCGGGACATCAAAGATTTCGATGGCGTGGTGATTGGGTTTGCCAACGCCGTGGATAGGGCCGAGCTCAACATTATGACGCATTTCTCGAAGGTCCTTTCCATGTTCGAGATTGGAACAGACAAGTTACCGAAGCAGGATGAGGCTGCTGCAGTGTTGGCGTTTTTCTCCCGGCAATGCAATCTCCGAACTGCCCACGAGGCCATCGAAAAGGCATTCAGCCGTACTCTCGCCAGCAGATTGAGTCTATTGGAAGAGCGGTGCACGTTGCGCAATCGGAAGGCCAACATGCCACACGAAAGAGGGTCCACGGGCCTCACGGAGCTCTCGCATGAGCTTCTTACGTGCGTCGATGGGTTGAAGCAGGCGTGCGATCATCTACAAGTGTCTGGGTCGCCCGTGCTACGCAACATCGTCGCCTCGTACATGGAAACTCGCTTCAGCAAGATTCTTGCCATATACAACAACTTCATCGATACAAATGGGATTGCGGGTCATGACTTGGTTATCTTGGACATCTTGGACAACTTGCAGGTGTTGAACAGCAGCTTGGCCGAGTCGGACTTTGATTTCGAGGCGTTCCCAACCGTCATGGCGCAGCACAGGGCCATTGTGGGCAAGGCGCAAAACCTCTTGACCGAGTGGGTGCGGTATGTCGAGGCACGGGTGGCGCAGATGGAGAAGTTCAATGAGCACAGCATTCCAGAGGTTGTGGTGGAGGTGATCTCAAAGATCCGGAAGATTGCGGAGTTCCAGTCGCTTTATGCCTTGATGGAGGACAAGAAACTCGGCAGCTGGCTCGACGTCAAGCCGCCGCTCCGGTTCATCTCCGTGTATACATCGGTAGTCCAGGGTGCAGAAGGGCAGGCGGACAACCTAGCCGGGTTCTTGGTGTCGTCGTACTTGCTGGACTTGATTGACGAGCTCATGGTGAACTTGGAAATCAACCTACGCGAGCAGCTGGGAGACTCGGGCTTACGAAAGTCGTCGCAGGGCTTTATGCTCGTGAAGAACTTGGTGATGATCGAAACGATTGTGAAGCGGCTGGACGCGCTCTTCCAAAAGTTGGGGTCGATCGGGTTGGAGCGGTTGCAACGGTTGAAGAACCGATTCCTCAAGATCTTCTTGGACGACTGGAACTATGCGTCGTACATCATCATCCGGGACATGACGCAAATCACCACCACCAACGCGATGCACGGCGGGCAAAACAGCACGAAAGAAAAGGAGCAGATCAAAGAATTGTTCAAGAACTTCAACGAGTCGCTCGACGAGGCGCTCAAGCAATATGAAAAGTTCAGCATCCAGGAAAAGGACTTGCGGGCATATCTTGCAGGAGAAATCAAGAAGCTTATCTTGAACGCCTACAACAAGCTTTACGACAAGTACGGCACAGGGTACTTCACGAAGAACAAATCGAAGTACGTGAAGTACGACAAGATGCAGCTCGAGTCGCTCTTGAACGACCGGCTCTGAGCGGCGCGATAGCGATGGCGATGTGATGGCGATGCGGTGCACACACAGCAGCAAGCGATAGGACCGCGGCCGCTCCCGTTAACAGTGGCGGAGCCGAAGCCCAAGCTTTTCATCGTGGTTGAGTTTCCGGACACATTGGGCGTATATGCCGCACTTTAGGCCGGCGCCGAGCACTTGGCATGCGCTTAGGAGGAAACAAACAGGACGGCATTCGATACCCGCGCCAAATCTACTGATGGCTCTGATAACCCGAGATCTGGCCAAGCCATTTGCCACGTGTCCGGCCGATGGCACGAGGCCATGAACGAATCCGTCCCAACGGGCCGGCAGCGAACGACGCAGGGTGCAGGCACGTCACATACAAGCCAAGAGTATGCGGGATGGTTAGTATTGTCTTTTGCAGTTGGCGAGGCGGTGAGGGGCTATTTCGCGGCCACGCTGCTGGACGTGGTAAAGAGTCAATTGCGGGCCGGGAGCGCTCGGCCCAGATACAGTGCCGAGCCGAAGCGGCGGACTTTCAGCGCGCACTCGGTGCTGGAAAACGGGACCCCCGGAAGCTTCGGCGCAGGGCCGTCTACAGCGCTCTGGACGGGGAGCTGAGGGCGCAGCAAAGACAAGAAAACGTCCGGGCCAAGAGCCGGCCGCCACGTGACAGGCGGGGCCGGGCCCGAAAAGGGGCCGAGCGAGCCTAAATTTCGCGCCGCACAAGCTTGACACCGCTTCTGGACATATCGGCGGATGTGGGGCGATTGAAGCACGCAGCTGTCAAGCGAACGCTCGCACGGTAGGTGTCACTGGGCGTGCACACAGCGGCGACTGGATCGGGGGCGACCGGCCATGCCGAGCTGAAGCGGGCGGCCAGCGCCGGCCAGCGGCAGATGGCGTCAAATGGGATCCAGCCTTGATCCGTCTGGCCACCCCCACAACAACCTCGCGGAGCGCCTCCACGCCGTAGCCAGCAAACGCCGGCGGCGGGGCCGCGCAATTGTTCTTGCGGAGCGCGCAGTCATAAGCTTGGCATGGCCAAGAGTACTGGGTACTGTTTTCGCGCAGCTCAAGAAATCAACTCTATGCAAGCATCCGCAAATTTCTTGGCATTTTGGCACTTGACGTTTTGACACCCTTCAAATTCTGGGCGGGCCAGGCAGCTGAGCCTCCTTATGACCGGGAGCCTCGGCGCACTCGCGGGCGCTTTTTGCGGCGCTGGCCCGCGGGCTTCACGCCGGCCGCTTGACATCGATCTTTTGGCACGGCGGCCTTTTTTCCGCCGCCGAAGCGCTCTTTGGGGCGGCCGGCGATGCTGCCGAGCGTGTGTCAAGTGCTACGAGCCCTGGCGCGTATTAACGCACCAGTGCGACTGGCTGCGGGCTTTGCGCAGCCAAGAAACTTGGACACATAAATTGCTTCTCCAGCGTCACCACCAACACATTGTATAAAACCCCCGTGATCCGTAGCCTGTTTTCGTTTGCTAGGGATTGCCTTTCACCACACCCGTCCAGCGCTCACCCGTATTTTTCGTTGTCGTTTTCCGCCACCGCCCACATTGCGCACACTGCCCAGCCCAGCTCCACCACAACGCCATCCCTATACCGCTACACCCGCCTCCATCTCCCCAAGCGTCATGAGCGACAATATATCTTTGCCCCCAATCTCGGACATTTTCCAGGCGAAGCCCGTGCCCGCCATACAGCAGCAGCAGTACCTCGGCTACCCACACACGTTTGTGCCCGTGTACCCAACACACTACATTGGCTTGCCCGGCCTGCTACCTCAGCCAGATGTGTTTGCGCCTCGCACTCACGGATACCAAACCCCCAACGCATACAACTACACCAGCTCTGGCAGCATCGTGCACAATGGCGTTGTTCCCTCCAAGCTCTCGGACAGCCTGTTGCCATTGCCCGCCTCCGCCGGCGCCCACTACCTAAGCCGCCGAAACAGCGACCGCAGCCCGCTCGTGTCGGACAGCTCCGACACCAAGCCCCCCGAAGAGTTATCGCCCGTGTCGGGCAGCGCGTCGCCGCGGTCTGGCGGCGCCCACCTCTCTGCATCGCGAACCCGCACCAGAAACAACCTCCCCAAGGAGACGACGTACATTTTGTTGAAGTGGTTGAACGAGCACTTGAACCACCCATACCCCAACTCGTTTGAGAAGACGCAGCTACGCATGGCCACGGGCTTGAACCAGCAGCAGCTCAGCAACTGGTTTATCAATGCCCGCCGCCGCAAGATTAAGGGCTTGCGCCAGCGCAACGAGTCGTTCAGCTAGGCCGGCTAATGCCGCTCGACGCACATTCATTCATTTTCTATAGAGGGTCTCGCGGGGCTGGACCCGCCAATACATTACACGCTGTCACGAGCCACGGCCGCCTGTAGTTTATCGACAAGCTTTCGCTCACGCGCATGCAAGCTTTGGCGCCTTGCTATAAGCTTTAGAAACAAGCTTCGGCGTCCTGCGCCAGCAAATGGCGCACGTGCCGCACCGTGGCACCGCCGCACTCGCTGTTTACCTTTTGGCTGGTGCACGGGTGCGCGCCCGCCTACCATCGCGATCGCCGCTTGTGGTCTCCACACCATCCACCATGGAATCCACCTCGGACGCCTTGGTGCGTGTGGCCGAGGCCATCTTGAGCAACATCGGCAGCCTCTCGCTGTCGTGTATTTCCAAAAAGGGCCGCAAGTACAAGTACGTCAACAACGCGTACCAGCGCGTGCTTGAGGAGAACAAGCACCTCATCATCTACCCAGAGCACTTGGACAAAAAGGTGTCGGTGTGGCTGGCGCACCGCATCTTGAGCGACATTTCGCCGGCCATTTTTGACGAGCACGCGGACTTGTGCCTCATGATCATCGGCTTGGCCCGGGCGCTTGAGGAAAACGGCTGGTACGAGCAGGACAACTCATCCATCGTGCACCACAGCGGGCTGCCACCGGACATGGACGAGGCCGAGGCCCAGCAGGCGTTTAAATTTGCGGCGAAGGTCACGCAGGAACATTTGCAGCGGGCGCTGAACATCTTGTACTGCGCCAAGATCAATTTCTACCACACGGACCACCAGATCGGAGCCCGCGTCGAGGGCCAGCTTTTGCGGCGGTATATCGAGGGCGCGTTTGGGCCCGACAGCTTGGAGCTGCCGGTGGTGATTGCGGCGTTGAAGTCGTGTGTGCACTGGGTCCCGATCAACGCGTTGTTGGACAAGCTCGGCGTGCCCAACGTGGCGATCGACGAAGCGCTCCAGGCCCGCTTTACGGCGTTCCCAGACCCGCTGCCCGAGATGCGGGCCGTGGTGCTTTCACGCCCTCCTTCGGGCATCTCCAAGTACATCTTCACGCGCAATTCGCTTGAGGTGTTCGCGGCATCCAAGTACTCGCGGCTTCTCCCGTTTCCCGCCGCCCGCCAGCACGAGTTGACGCGTTTGTTTGCGCTCTGCGTGGACATCGACCGTAACCCGGTCAAGTACCACCTCCGGGCGGAGAAAAAGCGCCTTTCCGTGCACACGGTGGACTTGGGCGAGTTGCACCTGCGCTTCGGCGGGCTCGTGGCCGAGATACGGGCGTACTTCGTGTTTATCTTGAACGTGTTTCAGGTGGCCGAGGAGCTGCAGATCACCGAGCGGCTCAAGCTCCCCGAATTCGACCAGGCGCTTGTCGAGTCGCACAGCGCCTACTATCAGCACTTGTTGGCTATCAGCGACAAGATCGAGGAGTATGAGGCCAACGCGTGGCAGCATAACGATATAGTCAACCGCCTCAAGGGCGACGTCGAGCTCAGCTTCCACGACGCGGTGTCCGGGGCCCTCGCCCAGTAATGTACATACGGCTGAGCGAATACGGAAGGTCTGTTGAGGGGATTTTAAGCTTGGAGGGTTCAAGGAAAATATGTTAAAAGAAGTCAAGAAGCTTCGACGGGCGAGAGCTTTGATTGTTGAGATGGCTCAAATAGAGGGAAGCCTTCAGAGGTCGGGAAGGCTTTAAAGGTAGAGAAGGATTCAAGCAATTAAAAAAACTTTAAAGGTCGAGAATTTTTGAGTTTTGAGAAAGCTTAAGAGGTCGAATATGAGTGTTCAAAAAAACAGGGTCCACATTGCCAAGAGAGCCAGTGCCATCACAAAATTGATATGGCCATCAGCCGAAGATTATGTAAGGCTGAAGAAAATAGGGTCTAGAGCTTTTAACAATTTATCGGGCGATTTCACGATAAAGTTCCAGCTGGCCCTTTCATGTTTTTGCAGGCTCAATGCTGCATTGTCTGCTTTGAGTGTTAATGGCCGTTGAGTGTTGATGGCACTTAAGAGTCGATGGCAGTTAAGTGTTTAATGGCCCCGGCGCTAGCAGCTGCCTCTTCTGCCCAGCGCGTTCCTGGGTGCGAAACGCCGCTTGGCCATACGTCAGCAGAGCGCTTACTTCCTCTTTGGGCCGCGCCCACAATGCCCCCGCTGGCTCCACGGCGCAAGCATTTTGGCGCCTGCCACCTAAGAAGCTTCTGCTGCTGCTGGCCGTCGCCGTCTCCTTCTGTTGGCGCCGCGCGGGGCACGCGCTTTTGGGCTGTAGGCGCTCAATCTGCTTCCATCGATGCCTGTCAACATCCACGCACGGTGCGCATGCAGGCCACCGGGTATGGTGATAAAAGCGGTGATATCCACCAACTTCCTCCTGTGCTTTTCGAAAACCCTCACCACCCCGTCTAATCTCTGCCATGACTAAGTCCGGGGCTGACCCCAACAACTACGTGTTGACGGAGCTTTCCGACAAGAAGCACATTGAGTACACCCGGCGCAAAAACTCCGAGGCATGGAGAAGCGCTCTTTCCGAAGAGGACTACGTGATTCGTGAGGAGGTGTTGGGCTTGGCGCGTGTTATGAGCGACGGCGTCAACCGCCTTGCTGTGTTTGGCATGACCGCCAAAAATGACCCCAACACGCTTCTCTGCTCCTGTGAAGTATTCTTCAGGATGGCGGGCCGTTACATCCAGAATGGCGAGCACGTCCAGAAGAGAGCCGTCATGAGCGGCTGCATCGGCGGTGTGTTTACCTATAAGGAGCACCGCGGCCAGCGGTTTGCGTCGATGATGATCGACAAGTTGGTGGCCTTGGTCAAAACAGACGCGTACTTGGGTCTGGACGGCTTCCTCTTTCTCTACTCGGAAGTCGGCGAATACTACACCAAAAACGGCTTCAAGTCGTATCCTGTCGACTTGTTGAACGTCGCCTTAGAGCACTCTCAGGAGGAGTATAAGCCGCAGCCGCATGCGGAGTTGGTGCGCTTCAACGCATTCGACAAGTTGTTTGCCGTGCTTGGCAGCGAATTCGAGACGGAAATCAAAAACAAGGTGGCCGCCGACGGCATCGACCGACTCGCGGTTGTCCCCACCGCAGAGAACCTCGAGTGGTTCCATTTGAGGGCCAAGTACTTGGCCATCAAGTTGTTTGATCCGGAGTCGGAGTGGAGCGCCGTGGGCAAGAACTTGGAGGAGCTCACCAAAAAATTCGAGCAGACGCAGCCAGAGTATTTTGGCATCAAGGTCACAGACTCCACGGGGCGCCTCCAGGGCTTCGTTGCGTGGCAATACGACTTTAACTTCGATCTCGAAGCGAAGAAATTCCAGAACTACACAACCATCTTGAAACTCTTTGTGTCGTCTGATGCCCAGGACCGCGACCACGTCGCTTTGGAGCTTGTTTCGTTGATGAAGTCCTACCTCGAGAGCAAGCACGACTGTCCGCAATTGACGGGCCTCAAGAAAATCGTCATTTGGGAGTCTGAGATCTCCGCCAACGTGAAAAGCGCTCTTCTCGGCCGCTACAACTGCGAGCATGGCTTGGAAAATTCCTCCAGAAGTGCCATTTTACACCTCGATGAGAAAAACGACGCGTTGTTGAAGAACGGCGACATTATCTGGGAGGAGAATACCAAATTCCCGTGGTTCTGAGCGGCGTGCCATCAACGGGCGCTCGCGTCGCCGCATATATAGAATAAACGCATGGGCTGCTGATCATTAAAAAAAGAAAAAAAAAAAAGAAAACAAGAAATTGAAAAGTGTTTCGCCGAATCGCTTCGCCAAGTTGACTGTCAACTGCCAAAGCCACCACCAGTGTGGATCACGTGACACGCACTCGGCACATCAAGACAACGAAATCGCTCACCAGCAACAGTATCAGCATCACATAGCAGAATGGAGCTTCTTCCACAGGGCCAAAATAACACCACAGAGGTTCTCTGGGAGGACCAGCAGAAGATCAACCAGTTTTCGTCGCTCATCAACAAGAAGGACGCTCTCACCACCGAGTTGAAGGCGCATCAGAGCGAGAAAGAGTACATTGATGACTTGGCCATGGAGATTGAGCTATTAGACGAAGACGAGAAGATACAATACAGGATCGGGGACGCTTTCATTTTCGTGACTGCGCTGAAGGCAGTCGAGCTCGTTGAGCAGGAAAACGAACTTCTAGACGGCAAGATCTCAGCAACAGAGGAAGCCATCGAGCGAATCGACTCAGACTTGAGCACGCTCAAGGCCCATCTCTACGGCAAATTTGGGCAGAACATTAACTTAGAGCGCGACTAATGACTTTGTCGAATGCACGGGCTCCCGAGAAGCGGTTGTTCTGGCGGCTCCGTGACTCTTGTTTATAATAGTAATGGCATGACTCTTGAGTGTTTTGGTGGGGTGGCTATTTTGACAGTGCTTTTGTGACTGTGGCGGCGTGATGACAATCAGTCGAGGTCGCTTTCGGCCTCGTAGTCGGGTATCATTTCTTGTAGCATCTGTTGCTCCGACACTTTCTGGCGCTTGGCGCTGGACTCGCCGTCTCCTGAGGCATCGCTTGGTCTCGGGCGGGCAGTCGGACGCTGAGTGTGCTGTGGAGGATGAGCGGCGCCATTGTGGCCGTTCTTCGCCTTGTGCATCCGCTCGGCTTCGCGTTGCTTCCACGCCTTTTCTATCAATGGACAGGCGTTTTTGATCTCGGTCTCGCTGACACCGTCTTCGATGCTGTGTAGAATCTTTTCCACCACTGTGTAGTGATTTCCGTTCGACTTGTCGTCACGAAACCTGAGCATCTCCCAGAATGGCGGCTTGGACACCTTTTTTCTGCATTCCACGATTCTGCCCTGAAGAGGCTCCGCCAAGTCCTTCAACTGCTTCCAGTCTTCCTCCGGCATATCCAACTTAGCAAAGTCCTCGTAGTTGCGGCCGCCCTTCCACACGTGTAGCTTGATCTGCTCGGGCACGCTGTCGTAGTCTGTATATGTTGAGTCTGGGTCGTGGGGGTCCATGTCCGGGTCCTGGAAATGACGGAACTGAAGCTCCATCTTGAAATCAATGGTGTTCTCGTGAGCAGGCTTCCACTTGAGCTGCGTAGCATCGGTGCCAAACACGTACGGGGTCTCTGCGCACGTGAAGATGAGCCCGTCGGACTCGTGGAAAAGATTGTCTTGCATCGACAACACTACGTCTGCCCGGTAAGCCAGCTTCATCATCTTGAAGCTGACCTTGAACGGGAAGTCCGGCGAGTTGACGATCTCCGGGTGTTTCACTTTGAAGCTGTCGAAAGGCTTCATGACGTTTTCCGTGATGTACCCTAGGCGCTTGGGTAGAGGCCTGTTGGTGATGTCCTTTTCGTTGATCACCAAAGCATCGAAAATGCAGTATCGGAGATACGGCTCAGACACGTTTTTCGTCTCCATGACGAGCTCGCCGTCCAAAAGTGTGCCATGGTGGTATGTGGGTCCAGCTTCCTCGTTCACAGAAAGCGGGAAGTGGATTTTGGGCACGAAGTAGTATTCGTTTTCTCGAGTAATGAGAAAAACACCCTCGCCTTTCACAGGGTCGTTGATGAGGAACAATAAACATCTTAGGCCGTCCGACTTCTCACAAACAAAGTACTCGCGTCGCTTGAGCACTTCCAAGTGGTTTCTGTCGAAGGACACTGGTTGTGATCCAGGAAAGTTGGTGCTTTTTCTGCAGAGGAGCTCGGCTAGCATCAAACGCAATTCGTATAGCTCCTCGCCCTCTATTTTCGTGCCGGGAATGACCGGCATGTCCCTGTCCGCCAACTTTAACATCTTTTTTTAGGCCAGGCCTGGCGGGTTATTAGTAATTATACACAGAACAAACGGTGCTGCCCAGACTGCAGTATTAGACTGGCTCTGCTTATGTATGTATGCTAGATGACGACGACTGCTTTTTTTCGCTGCCTCGATTATCATGAGTGTGTTGACTGTTGATGGTGTGCACGTGACCACATTTTTATCCGCTGCCTGGTCCCAGATGCCCATCGGCATTTCAGTCGCGGCTGGGCACGGCGATTTCAAGCTCCCGCTCCATGGCGCCCGCCATTCCATACGCTTTGCCACTCAATGGCTCATTGAGCTCTGCGAGGAACTCGTCGCCCTCTCGAGGCTCCAGGTCGTGGCTTCGGGCTTGCACGTGACAATTGTGGCACACAACGTCTCCACCATGCTGATGGCCTGCCGAGGCTCCATTTTCGTTGGTGTCTTCTTCGACAGCGCCTGCCGGCATCCATATTGGGGACGATGTGATCTTGCACACGGTGCAACACCTCTCTCTCCCTTCTCCACCAATAGTTTTGGTTTCGTTCCCGTTCAAGGCCATTTGCCGTGACATGAGAAGCTTCATGGTTTTCACGTAGTTGAACGCGAGGAGCTGTTGCCCACTGAGTTTTCCAGCGCTTCTAGACAAGTCCTCGATGAATAGCTGGATCATCGGCTTGGCCTCTCCGCTTGGTGACCTCGCAGCCAAATGCCTCAAGTCATAGACCTCGTGGTTATGGTTGGAGCTGTGGATGGGGCAGCGCAAAACAGCCTGTAGAAATCCCTCTTTTTCTTCGACATGGACGGTCGAAGCAGATCTAGTTTTTCTCTCGCTTGACAATTTGAATCCTAAGACATAGCTGGGTGTGTCTTGGGCACAGGTGACGTGAACGTAATTGTCTTCTTCACATTTGTCACATTTGATTAAGGCACCATTGTAACAAAAGCAAATGTTGCACCTATTCACCGAGTTTTCAGCAAATAAAGTAGAGGTGCTTTCAACTATCAATCCAAAGCTCTTCACTCCAGCGAAGTTCAAAATTTCTCTCGAAACAAACGACGGCGCATGAATATTCCGGATGCTGAGTTGATCGCTGGTGAATAAAGCACAAATTATGTGGCACCACTTTCCAGACTCCACAATAGGAATGAGATAGTCTGGGCGATCCAAAGGGTTGCCCAAAATTGCCGTTTCCGTGTTCTTGGCTTGAGCCAAGCATACACAACATGAACGATTCGTTTCGAACTTGGGCGACATTTCGTTGATACAAAAGTCGCAGAGCCATTGCTTGGCTGGCTTCGTCTTCCCTGGAACGACCATGCCCACACACGTACTATGTACATTGACACCACAGTTCGAACAAATGAGCATTTCCAAAGAAGCATTTTCGTCCTGGTTCGGCTCAAGACAAACTGTACAGCTGCGTTCGTTCAGCTGATATGGAATATCGACGACCGCTTGATGTGGGAGTTGCCAACCTTGCATGAGAGGCTTCAAATCAGTCAATTTTCTGTAGTTATAATTGTTGATGATATTTTGGAGGACCTCTTTCGTCAATTGTGGGTACAATTTCTTATCAATTTTGGCAGCTGTTGCAAGTTCAGGAAGCATTTCTTTGTAAGCTGCATTGAAAACAGGGTTCATGACTGCGTTTGCTGTTCCTGGCTTTCTTTGCTTCTTAGAAACGCTTTGTGCCGCGGGTTTTTTGTCTATGACCTCTTCCTTCTCCACTGCCACGGGTTCTTTGGTTTTCTCTGAGGTGACTGGCAACTTTGTTGCCTCTGGAGAAGGCTTTTTCTTCTTGGGTATATGAGTATCACTTTTTGCAGGTGGAGGCCTCTTTTTAGATCCACCTGATGTTTTGGAATTGACCTTCGTTGGCTTTTGTTCTTCTTTTGCTTCTTTCTTGACTGCTGCCTTTGATGACATCGAAAGCTGTCTCGAAGTCATGCGCGCGGGTTCACTCTTTGCTGATGTCGTGGTTTTGCCCTTGGTTGAGACCGCTTTGCCTTGACTGGCTTTGGCTTCTGCTTTAACAACAGGCTTTGAATCTTCTCTTGGGCGTTTTGGAGCGGGCAAGCGCTTGCTTTCGGGTCTTTTATCGGCGTAGGCTCTTGAATTGAGTTTTGCATCAATTACACTGATGTTCAGCGCCGGTTTCCTTACTTCAAAAGTCAACAGGCTGCCGATGTTTTTAGCGTGTTGTAAAATGGTCTCCGAATCCGTGACGAGCTCAGATTCAACTCGCTTTTTGTAGCCACCAATGCCCCGAACATTCTTTTTCTCCACCTCCATTGGATCCTCCCAATACACCGCATACCTCCTCCACAATCTGGCGCAACGAGTACACAACGCAGTTACCGCATCTGGATCGTAATCGTCCTGATCCAGAACTTCTTTGAACCTGGTGGTACCATCAAAACCTGTTATCTTGTACCATTTGTATGATGTGTAGGATTTGCAATGCTTGCATCGGAAGAGCTTTTGCTTTGTGCAAATTTTGTCATTTTCGTACGACGAGTCATCGTCGCTATCAGTATAATCATCCACGTTTGTTTTAATTTTCATCTCTGATTCTTTGCTACTCTTCTTTTTTCGGCCAGGATAGTTACCCCAAATTGCCTTGCCCCTTTTTGTCTTCTTCCACAAGTAGTAAAATCTGACAATCATTGAGCTTGGTTGGGATTTTACTTCCTTGCAAACTGGATAGAGCTCACTTCCGTACTTCTTCACGCCTGCTTCGAATCTTTTAACCTCTTCCTTGTTGAATGTGGGCTCTCTCAAATCTTTTCGCGTTACACGCGAAACTATTTGTTTAGCTTTGGGAATATCAGATCTATTTTCCATGTATGTTCGGAGAGCAAAGTCAACAAAATTTGGAGAGTTGGGGTGAATATCAAGCTGGTCGGCAAAAGAAGCACAGTCTTTGAGAAAAGCGTCAACAGCTGAAAATCCGTCTTGGATATCCGATTCTGAAGCTTTCCACAAAAGGTCGCAGGTTTCGCCCTCACCATCATCCACGCCTCTCTCTATATATCCTGTAGGCCTTGGCTGTAGCCACTCTGGATAGTCTTTGGGAGAAACGTCCTCGAATTCTTTGGGGAGCGGAAGTTGTTTCACCTCCTCTGCGGTGTCCTTCTTCTTGGTAGGCTTCTTGCTCGATTTCTTCTTCGAGGCTTTTTGCTTCTCCTCGATGTCATAGTAAATTATTGGATGGCCATTGCACTCTGGTATGTTTGATGCTTGGAACCTGGCACCGAGCGAGGTGGAAGCCCGAGGATACGGCGATCTGTCGTCAGGGTCCACGGCATCTTCCAAACGTACATGCAAACCCAAGTAACGTAGAGACCATTCCTCCTTGAGTCTTCGGGAAGAGACCGAGACATCGGAATCCTTCTGGAGATACTCCTGAGCTAAGATTTCGTAGCGTGGAAGTATGCTCTCTGCGGTTTTGTGCCCGTTCGAGGCTTTTTCTTGTGGCAAGTCAACATTTTCGTCTTCGGGCACGTCGTTCTCGACCGGGGATATCTTGGTCGCGTTCGTGGATCTATTGTCGTGAGAAAGCATCAAGATTTGCTTACTTTGGTGCTCGATGTCGTGTTTCTTGGTACACTTTGCACAGGACCAGCTGAACCCTCTGCTTGGTTTTTTTAGGAGAGGGGGGTCGAGACAAAGCATGTGGAATCGTTTCTCGCAGCCAGCACAAGTAATCGATTCATTGGAAGGACACCATTCTGCGCACACGTCACAATGGGTGCTTTTGGTGGAGCAGAAGTTGTTCATGAAGACCTTGGTTCTCGGGGCCTCCATGAACACGAACTCAAACCTCTTGTTCAAGGCGAGAATGTAGCTTTGACTGTTGTTGGCGCTGTTGTCGAGATACTGAAGCAAGAACGACGTCTTCACAATGTCGTAGAACTTGATCATGTAGCGATCGAAAAGCTTGTCGAAATAGAAGCAATTGGGGAAGGACGAAAAGTACTCGAGGGCGCTGGAGAACGGGGAGCCGGCCGTGTTGGGCAGGAAGTAGCGCTCCACGTCGGACTTGTGCAAAACGGTGGCCACGCCTCGGAAACTGGAGAGCGGGCAAATGTCGCTGTGCATGGACGCAAACAAAAGCCTCGAGTCCGTGGTGTGCTTCAGGATGTCGCGCGGGCGGTAGAACCACTGGATTTGGAAGAGGTAGTTGTGGGGGTCCTCAATCTCCTGCTCCAACAAGTCCTTCGTGCGCCTGGTGAAGCCATTAACACGGCCGATGTAGTAGGGCTCGCCCGGCGGCTCGCTCACCATGTAGATGAAGTCTCCTTTCTTGATCTGGAGCGACGCCTTGGCCTTGCGGCGCGGGCCAATCATGTCGGGCTGGGTGCCGGTGTGCTTGGAGATCAAGTCCTGGAGGTTCTTGAGGTCGTCTGGAACGAGCTCGGGCACATCTGCCGGTTGTTGGTGGGGACACACCAACGTCTGGAGCGTTGTGTTGATGTAGGCGTCGGTCAAGTCGAGTCTGTGGGAAAAAAGCTCTGCTGGCTTGGGTGGAGGTTGCCAGTTGTAGGGGAGCTCGTGGGCAGTGGCGGAGCGGGCCATGGCGGGAGATGCCGCGGACGGGCTGCTTTGGGCGTTTGCCGAAGGCGACTTCTTTCTAGGGCTTTTGGAAACGGCGGCCTTTGTTCCGTCGCTTGTGGCCTTGCCAGCCACGCCGGTGAGAATTTGGTCGAAAAACGCCTCGCCGGCCGTGTCGACATAGTTTTTGTTCGAGGCCGCTTTTCTTTTGGGTCTCGTCGAAGACATTACTCGCCGATTGCCACGAAGCCGTCCAGTAGAAAAAGAGCGAGGGGCGGGGCTTGCAAAGCTGGAAGGAAAAGACTGCAAGTGCTCGGTACATTTTTTCGAGCCTGATACTGAGACCCCACCACGCCCTGGAAAGCGCCTTGAAATGACACGTTCGCTCCGCAAAAGGCACGGCTACTTTACTCTTCTTCTTTTTGGCTTCATTTATTCAGCTTCTTCTATCTTGCTTCTTTTAGCTCCTCTGTTGCTACCAATTATGGCGCTGGCCGGTTTGTTCTATGCTGGGTCGTGTCTCATGCTGACCTGGCCGGACAGCGCTACCTCCTGTGTCTCAAACCATATAGCCGAGCTTCAACGCCTGGGAAATCCGCTCAATGTCCTCCATTTTTGTTGCCTTCTCGAGCTGCTCCACGAGCTGCATCTTCTCCTCTTCTGTGAGCCGCTTGATGGTCGTGCTCATGAGCCTCTCGTCCTTGGGCTCCACGCTCGCCTGCGCCGTTTCTTCAAGCAAAGCCTTTGCTGCGTCCGTAGGGGCGTCGGCGCTGCCCAACTCTTCTTGTGCTGCGCTGCGCTCATCGCTCTTGACTCTTTGGCCGTCTAGCATCTTCAACGCGGGAAACATCCAGACGACGAAAGTTCGGTAGTTTTTCCGGCTCTCGAGGGGGTTTCCCTTGAGAACGAGGTGCTCCAAGGTCTCGATGGACCGTAGTCTGTACAACTCCTTGAACGATGAGAGATTGTTGTTTGCGAGGGACAACGAGTGTATTTGGAGACCCAGCACATCGCCAATACGGCTGATGTTGTTGTTGGCAAGAAGAACCGTGCCGAGATTTCTCCAGGCCGGGAAGTCGCTCATTTCCACGAGTTCGTTGTTGGTGAGGTCCACCACACCAAACGCATCCTGGAGCAAGTCCAAGTTCTCGACAAACCGGATGTTTTTGTTTCGTAGCACAAGCGTGAGCTGCTTTTCAGGGTTGACCACCTTTGGGGCGTCCTCGAGCTCCCGGAGAGTGAGTTTCATCGCCACAGGGCGGAGATGAAGGCTCGCTGCCATCCAAGAGAGCCCCGCCGGTGCGACGTGCACCCGTACACCATGCTACGGGTGTGTGAGAGATGATCCGAAAATACGCCAACGGCCAAAAGGAGCTTGCAATAAATAGGGCGGTGGCTAAGGGGCGGTTGGCTCAGCGCTCAGTAGATAGTCACGCTCACCACGCAGTCTGTGCTTTCGTTGACCTCCCAGATGCACCGCTGGTGGCCATACAACCGCACCTGGCCCCAGGACTTCAACTTGCCCGACGCCTGGCCCAGAGGAGTATCGACGTCGTCCTGCGAGACGATTTCTAGGTCGTAGTCGTTCAAGTTATCGGATTCCGTGCGGTTGATGAGCACGGGTTCGGACCTGTGCGGGTCCACGCGGCTGAAGAAGTCGGGTGAGAACTCATGGAAGTAGATTTCGGACGACGCCGTTGGTGCGTCGGCAGCGGCGTCCGTGCGCACCTCCCAGTTGCACTTGTTCCACTTCATGAAGTCGACGGTCTCCACGATGCCGCCGTTGTGAAGAATCACCTTGGTCAACACTCCGCCCTCGCCGCTGGCCGCGTTGAGATCATATAAGAAGTCGATGCCGTAGCGGAAATAGTTGTGGAACTTGTAGAGCGAGCTGGACCGGCCGCAGGCGCCCGAGAGCGTGGGGAGGTGCTTGTGGATCAGGAGGCGTGAGTCGAACTTGTTGAAGTACGAGTCCGGCGGGCCCACGAGCCGCACCACGTCCTGCTGCTTCGTATATCCGAGCGTGAGCGTGTGCTCCACGGCGTGCTTGCCCCTGCGCATCGCTACCTTGATCTCGCCCGAGCCCAACAACACCGAGACCTTTTCGATGGCCAGCGCCGCTGAGGGCCACGCTTGGGGAGCCTTCTGCGAGCGCTGGCGCCGCGCCATGTTTTCGACGAACGTCAGGTACTTTTCGCCGTCAAAAATGGCCAAGCCCGTGCACACCACGTCCTCCAGACGGTCCCAGTTGATGAGCTTGGAGAAGACGCCGTTTTTGCTTTGCTGCGCCGCCACCTGTTCGCGGAGCGGCTGCAGCTGGACGGCAAACTTGAACGCGATACCCGGGTAGCTGATTAAGTACGAGCCGCCGTCCGCGTGGAGCTCGCCCGGGAACGTGGGGCCGAACACCTTGTTGTAAATATCCTTGAGTGTTGGGGGCAGCACGTATTTGCGCTCTCGCAAGCCGGCCATGTCGCTGGTGAGGCCGAGCAGCAGGAGCTCCGAATCGGTCGGCATGTGAAACACAATGTCGTTGATGTAATTTCCGTGGTACGTGAAGCGGGACTGCTCAAAGCTCAACACTTCGATGAGGAGAAGCCGCTGGTGGCCATGCGCCTCGAACATGAGTCGCACGCCTACCTCGGGCACCGTCACGAGGATCGGCATGTCCAAGTACTTCTGCTTGCCGTACGCAAACTCGAGGCGGTACCCGCGGGCCTTCAAGTGCCTAACGGTATCGTAGAGCGATTCCGATAAGCTGGCAAAGCTTTCTATGCCGCGTGCTGGGGTGAGCTCTGCGGGGGGCATTAAATGGACTGCTTTGAGAATGCTTTGGGAAATGGCTTTGAAAATGCTTTGATAAGGCTTTAGATATGTTTGCTTGAAGGCACTTTGTGGAAAAGAGGGCTGGGTCTGGCGGATGTGGTGTAGTTTTGATGGACTTCAATGCACGCAACAACGACAAGCGTCAGCAACACCTGAGACACGCGCTGATTGCATGCAGGCTTATCGCTGGGTGCGGTTCACTGCGCTGTGGTGCCAGCCTCCGTTGTGGCGAGCGCTTATTGTTAGTGCTGGCCGTAGATGGTGGCCGTGTCTTTAAAAGCTTCCTCTACGAGTATCCTCTTTTGCCGCCGGCAAGTGAGGTGGGGGCCGTCCTAGATGCTCGATGCGGTGCATTTGCGCACGTGCCGAGCACGTGATGTGGTGGAAGGTCTTGCGTGCTCCCTGGCCTGGCCTGGCCCGTGTGCTGGGCAACAAACACCTTCTGTTTTCTGTGAGCCAAAACACCATTCTACTCAACACTATACTTCAAATGAAGAACTCCTTTAGCCAGAAGCTCGATGCATCGCTGATGGCGACCGCCTTGCGAAATATAGAATACGGTTCAAAAGCGCACGTGACGCGGATATTAAATTCACATATTAAAAATTAGGTTTTGATTAAGGCTCAGTTCGGAAGGGAGCTTTTTGACTATTGCTTGGTTTCGCTGCCGGTATCTGGAGCAGAGAGCACCTCGCCGTTGGCTGCAACACCATCCACTGGCTCGGTCTCGGCCTCGGCCTTTTTGGAGGAATCTCTCAACTTGGCAACCTTAGGGTCGTTGGATCTGATGGGTTCCAAGACGTATGGAGACGTGCTTGGGCCGAACTCGTTCTCCTCTTGCTCGTAGTAGTACGCGTACTCTCCGATTTGGGCCAAGTCCACACCCATCAACTCCTCGTCCTCGTGCAATCTCAATCTCAAGAACGGAATTTTGTCCATAATCAACAAGATGATGGCAGTGACAACGAACGACCAGGCTCCGATGGAGACAGAGCCAGCCAACTGGTAGCCCAACTGCTTCCAGTGATGGTTCATCCAGCCACCGTCGATCTCGGTGGAACCATCCGTGGCTGCGACGTAGTCTGCGGCGAACAAACCGGTCATGAAAGATCCGACAAAACCACCGACTCCGTGCAAAGCAAAGACATCCATACCGTCATCGATTTGCAACAAGTCCTTCAAGTCAACAGCAAAGTTACAGATGATGGCAGGGACCACACCGAAGGCAACGGCGGTGTAGACGGGAACGTAACCGGCAGCAGGCGTGATACCAACAAGACCAGCAATGGCACCCAAACACAAACCGACGGTGGACCACTTGCCACCGGTTCTGAAGTAGTCAACGAACATCCAAGTCAAACCACCGGAGGCAGCAGCGACGTTGGTGTTGACACAAGCGTACCAGGATCTGATGGTAGCGTTTCCGGTGGAACCACCGTTGAAACCAAACCAGCCGAACCACAAGAACACGGTACCGAAAACAATGGAAGTGACAGAGTGGGGCTTGTACTTAGGAACCTTGCCGGTGGTCAATGGGTCGTGTCTCTTACCCAAGATAAGCGAGTAGGCCAAGGCGGCGAAACCGGAGTTTTCGTGGACTGGGCCACCGCCAGCAAAGTCCAAACCACCCAAGGTGTACAACCAGCCGTTGCCACCCCAAGTCCAGTAGGCAATTGGGCAGTAGACGACGGTCAACCAGATGAAGAGGAACACCATCATGGGAGCCAATCTAGCACGCTCGCAGCCGGCACCAACCATCAAAATAGCGGTGACACAGGCGAACATGCCCTGGAAAAAGCAGAAAAGAATGTCAGGAACAGTGGTGACAATGCCCGGGGCGCCAAGCACCTCCTTCAAGCAGAAGTTTTCCAAGTTGCCCAAAAACACCGAGCCGGTGGTGTGCGTGAACACAAGCGAGTAGCCCCAGAAGAACCACTGAAAGGTGGTGAGGCAAGCGGCCATAATGGAGGCCCATAACAACGAGAGCGCGTGCTTCTTTCTGGAGATGCCCGAGTAAAGAAGACCGACACCGGGAATCATAAGCCACACCAACACACCGGAGATGGCCACCCACGTCATGTCAGCCGCTTCGAATTGCTTGTTCAAATTGACGGTGAGCGAGTCACCGCCGGTGCCTGTTTCTGTAAAGCCTGAGTCCGACATAGTTTTGAAATTGCTAGTCGGAGGGATAGGTGTCCAAAAAAGCGGAGAGGCTGAAGCACTCGTAAAACATGTGTCGTTTATATATTGTGGTATCAATTCGAGTCTTTTGGGATAACGACGATAACGCTCGGCCAATCACAGCACATGATCAGGCGCCTGATAACAGAAATATGCATGAGCACATGAGCGCGCACGCAACACCGCGCGTATGCCGGCCGTGCCAAATACTGATTGGCCCTCTTCTTCTCTGATGAGCCAGCACGACCTCTGACTCAACGGGTATATGTTCATTGCATCGACAAATCACCGGCGGGCCGGTTTTTTGCTGGTCCCGCAAGCGGAAGCGGGCCTTGTCGGTGTTGGACGGAGGGCGGCCCTGACAAAGTGTTAGGGCCGCGGTGGCCTTGGCACTTATCGTGATCGCTGATCACTCCACACTACTATAAGCTTTCGACGGCGATACGATTTCGCGGAATCTTCTTGGCCGGTCTTGGAAGTTTAAATGCACACTTCGAGCTAAGAAAACAGATCTCGCCTACGCAATCGGGTCTGTACATGCGCTGGGCCGGGTGAAACGGGTTCGAAGTGTCTGGCCGGTGAGGTATGCTTGGATGCAGAAGCAACTGAGAGCAGCTAGAAGGCGAGTCGAACGTGCCCAGTGTCGAGGCTGTGTTTGCGCCGTGTATGAGCTTCGATTGGACCATGTTAGCGATGTGTTCGAGTCGTGCTTAGGAAGCGTTTGAGCTGTGTTTCAGCTGCATCCAAGCCGTAGTCTAGGAGACGTTGAGCGCCATTTGAGCACCACTCCGGCACCACTTCGGCGCCACTTCGGCGCCACTTCGGCGAACTACGATGTTTCACGTTCAACCTAGCGACATCAACTCTAACCTATGGCCATGAAGTCTGTCTGCGCCACGCACCGGTGATACTCGGGAAAGTGAAGTTATTGTGAATTCTACTCAAGTTTCTGAAAGTCCGATATTTATATTCCCGTTTTTATACCTCTCTTACCTTCTTCAGACCGCCATCTGTCGGCCTCGCTTGCGCCCTGCAGTTTCCAATTTGTTCCAATAACTGTACCACACCGCACAAGCCACAATGCGGCGCACGCACGCCATTGGAAGCCGTTTAGATATATTACAAGTGCACTCCAAAAATTCAGAAATGACGAGAATAAAACAAATGCAAAACTCTCGAGCAAGACAGACTACATTCAGTACGCGCCAGCCAATTCACAGCCTTTGAAATGGCGCCAGTCACCTATACTCTCAATTTTTCAACTCTTGCTGTCACCTCCGCCCTTTCCGTAACTTCTTCGTTGGAACGCGCGCCAGCCTCCTCCTCCACCCGCAATAAAAACATCGTTTCCATCACACTCTGATCAGATCTGGACACCACCCTTCTGCATAGTTGTCAAAAGCGTTCCACTCTATTGCTCGGATCAACAATGTCTGACTCCGACTTTGCTACCACCATTTTGACCTCGAAGGCTCCGGAAGATGTGGCCAACTTCGTTCCTCACTCGTTGAAGCTTAGTTCCAACCTTGTGAACAAAAACTTGTCTACTTGGTTCAGCAACTATGCCAGCATGCTTACCAGATACAACAATGACTTAAACTCGCTTGTTTCCAACGGCCGTGACTTCTTCACCGCTGCCAATCCCGAGTTTGGCTCTATCGACAAAATCTGGAACTGTGTGGCCTCGTCGGTCATGTCACAAATCCAGGTCAACGATGCTTTGATCAAGACAATCCACAATGACGTGTTGAAGCAGTTTTCTGCTGCGTTCCGCGACGACTTTCGGTACTCCGAGCTTCTCATCAACGCCGAAGAGCTCAAGGAGATGCAGAGCAACATCAGCACTCCTGATGGCGAGTACAATTGGAACGCAAAGGCGCCCGCTATCCTTGCAAACTTCGAGAATTTCAAGAAGTTCGAGAAAACCATGTTGTTTAATGCTTTTCTTTCTTATTTGAACGCAGTCAATACCAAGACCTCCAGCCTTGTTCACAGGAATGAGAGCGCCGTCAACTTCATTTTGAAGGAGTTCCAGGTTGACAAGGAAATGAAACTTTACACTGATTATATGATTAGCAAAAACGTCGTCCCGGCAGAACAGAGTGCCAAGGGGCACGACCCAACGAGATCTCCACTGAAGCTGGAGCAAAGAAGACAGCCATCAAGAGCTTCCATAGTCTCCTCCACGTCTTCAACTAGTGCAACCCCCACTAAGGAGAAAAGAAAGTCCAAGTTGAGGCTGAAGGTTGGCTCGATCTTGGGTCGGAAGAAGAAAGATCCAACCGCTTCTCTTTCATCCACTATTCCCGAGGATGAATCGGTGAGTTCCTTGCCATCGAGACAAAACACAAACGCATCGAGAGCGGAAACTAGAAACTCATTGTACAACATGCAATCAGCAACATCTACATCACAACGTGCTATGCCATCTTCGACTGCTGCCGTCTCGAATGGAGAGGGACAGGGATTCGCACCTTCTCAAGATTCTTCCGTTCAAGCATCGACACCTCATACGTTTAACATGAAGCAGCCTTCCATGAACTCGACTCCATTGCAGCCGGCTGCTCTTAACCAATCAAAACCAGCCCAGGATGAACCAGTCACTCCAAGAATCGTTCAGACCCCTGAGATACTCTCGAGCCCCAACGAGGAGCCAAATTACGTCAAGTATTCGTATTCTGGCGATGAGAGTGATGTTCCAGTAGACCGCAATGGTAATAGATTATCGTTGTTGGACGCTCATGACTTGGGACCTTCCGTGAAGGGGAACGACAGTGCCAAGCCAGAATCGCTCGGCAAATACAGTTTTGAGTATGGTGATGAGGCCAAATCCATCTCGACTCCACAACAAAGCCCTCTCGTAACTCAGCTGCGTATCTTTGAGAAACCTCAGGAATCCACGGTTGACGTCAGATCGCCTGATGACCAAGGTTCATTTCCTTCCGAGATTACCACAGGAGTGGCTCAGCAAGCCGCAGCAGCTTCTGAAGCTCCTCAACTTTCCAGTGGCACCAAAGCACCACCTCCCCCTCCAGCCAGAAAGGCGCATCATCCATCAGATGTCAAGATAAATAACCTTAACAATTTGCACAGCGCAAGGGAATCAATAATTCAGCCCCAAACAACTGGCAGGATGTCTTTGATCAGTCAAACTACCGGAAACTCGATGTTGAGACAAGATCAGTTCAAGCATTTCGGCTCTTCAACTGCATTGATACAAGAAGGTTTGAACACTTCCATCGCAGAAATCATCAATGTCACTTTCAAGGCAGGCCGCATTCAAAAGTCTCAAGTGCTCGGAGAAATTGCGTTTAACTATAATTCTCCCCTGGCAATTGACTCGTTGGCTATCAATATACCCACGAAGTTTTCCAGAACTTTGCTCAACGAGCAATTGATGACAAAGTCGGGAGAGGACACGTACCATCTTGATTGTTCCAAGATTCATGGCAGAACATTGGGTGGAATCAAATATATGATTGGTGACGTGTCTGACCAGATTCCTATCCAAATGAAGCAGATATGGAAGTTTGAGCCGCAACAAGCCAGCTTGATCATCAAATTGACGCTTAATCCTCAGTATGCTACTGAAGCTCTACTTGACAACTTCCAGATTTCTGCATCTTTGGATAAGAGTGTTGAAACATCTTCGGCATCGTCGAAACCCGAGGGATCTTTTAACAAAGACTTGAACCGTATGACCTGGAGATACAACGATCCGGTGACTCTCAGTGCAAACAATCCGGAGATCAAATTCATTGCCAGAATCTTGACCAACGGAGAAGGCAAGGAATCTTCGCAGGGCGTTCAAGTCAGATTCTCATTGAGGGAAACTGAATTTTCGTACGTCAAGGTTTTGGATATGGACAATAAGCCCGTATCGAGCATTAGGAGTTTGAGCAGCGGGAACTACATGTCTCATGCGTAAAAGACTTTGAGAGGAAACATCTCACCAAAACTTTTGTATATTTTTATCATTAACACTTGTACTATGTTTATTTTTAGAGGTATGATGTGGCTCTAATGAGAACAGATGTGCTCAGAGAAGCTTGGAGTGTTTGATATCTTTCTTCAATCTGAAGACGACAATAATGACTGCTAAAATTCCGATCACAAGTGGAATCAAGACCCACTTGACGATCGTGGAAAAAAGCTCCGACTCTGAACTTCTGGAGTCAGATGATGAGAACTGGCCCAGCAATTCTTCGTGATTTGAGACGAGAGAGCCAATCTTGGAATTAATGCCCTGCATTTCAGAGCGGTGAGATCGAATTTCACGAATGATTTCGTTGTTCATCAGTCTCACAGAATCCGTGATTTCGTTGTAATGCGAAGATAACAATTGGACAAAGCTTTCGTAGGTGCTTTTCAAATCGGTCAAAATACCAATTTGCTGGCCTTGAATTTCCTTGATTTCCTCCACTGCAGCTGACAATTCAGAAAGCTTGTTGGAGTCGAAAGAATTGATGACCGTTTCCAACATCATCAACTTGGACGAAATGTCACTCAAAGAAGTGTCCAATTTCAAGTTGGCGTCGTTCAAGCGCAGTTCCTTGAGTCTGCCCATCATCGACATTTTCCGAGCCGAACTAGTTGGTTGTGACTCCAGGGCCTCTGTGACTGTAACGTATTTGACCCTCGCGCCTGGTGCCACTCCGTGGTCATCCTTGGCATCCTCAGAAAGACCTTCCACGACGTCAAACTTAAGCAATTCCCAGTATTCACGCGATGTAGGATCAACAGAAGCCGAAACACCTATTTTGAAATCGGAAGCAAGGTTGTCAAAGGAGAGAACGTCGGTTGTGAAACACATCTTGTTGTCGACTTGAACTTTGAACCATTTCTGGGACGCCGAGTAAGAAACCCGGATGGTGAAAGGGACCATCGAGTCCAAGTACTCGATTTTGCATCCGCCCAAAGCATTTGCATCCGAATTCAAGGTTTCTTGCGTTCCGTCGTTGGCGAGGATCTTGAGGCCCTTATAGTCCTTGTTGTTCAAAAGGAACTGAAGACCATCAAACCGGCTAGGACCACCGAAGTTCAGCGTGTCTTCAGGAATGCTGGAGTCTAGAAGCCAAAATGACAACCCGTTGCTGTCAAAAAACGAATGATCGTCCACATCAACCTGTTCAGAGTTTCTGAACACGAACTCGATGGTCCACTCGTCCCTTGAGTTCGGAAGCGGCTCACGAGCCCAAATCGAGCCCGAGCCATCTTGAACAATCAATCTCCCAGAGTCGAGCTCCATGTTGCCTCTGATATCCCAGTTGTGTGTCAAAGCGTCAGCATTCTCCAACTTCAAAAGATTAGTGAGAGAAAGAGGACCTTGATTAACGTTGGAATCCTCTTGTGCGATGATCTTGGCTTCCGGAACAATTGCAGATGCTCCGATAACAAGGCCCATACCACTAAGCATACATGATAGCTTCATATCGATTTGTGGCTTCTGGTTTTGTCGAAAAAAAAGTTTGGGTCACCAGATCGATCTGCGAGATTCCACTATACAGCAAGACTTGTACACCCATCAAACGCGAAAAGCCATTTTTCAGTAAAAACCCAAACGCGTATCTGGCTGCGCCGCACCATACAGATTTTGTATTAGATCTTATAAATGAGCAGGAATTTGGCTGCTGCCCCTGCTAGGCTCCAAGATTTCTGCGGCCTAAATTTTTACGAGCTCTCCAAATAGCACCAATTCTTTGTTGTTCCTCGGTCGATACATATGGGATTTCTGCTCCGTCCCAATGATCTGAGCCTAGAAGCTCACAGAGCGGCAACTTGCCCTCTCCTCTGGCCATAACAATGCACTCGCCCTTGTTTTTTGACTCCTCTATGTTTCTTGCAAGTGCAAGTTCATCGTCAACATAAAGGTAAATTTTGCCACCTTTGGGCTCAATGGAGTGAACGATACATAACTGTAGGTAGTTCGGGCCCATTTGATGGAACTCGCTGCTGCTGAGTCTATTCCCTCGCTGCTTTTTTTTTAGAGATTGTTTGCACGAGAACAAACCGGCAATGGTTGCCTCGAACAAGGATGCCATGACGTTGTTGGATATGCCTGGGTTAATGTCTAAATTGAGCACAGCGTAGTGGTCGATGGATTCCAAAGGCACCTGCAAGGGTGGCGTGCACATGAGCGGTTTATAGACAAGCGGCTTCTTTGGATGTGTCAAAGCAGAGCGCCTGAAGTAAAAGAGAGTGTCGGCAATTTGTTGCTCTTGTTTAGAGAAATCACTTTGTCGCCTGGTTCCCCGCATGATCCAACGGCGAGAACACAAGAAACCCTCCAAGACCTCGGAATCTGGATGGTCAAAGCTTTCGAATTCTGGGGTGATAAACTCGTCAAGAACGACCGCATCATTGTGCGTGAGGTAGATAAGGTTCTGAGGGGACAAGAAGCGGTTGATCTCCTTGAGTAGCTCCCGTCCCTGGCCCTTAATCCACCCAGGATACTTGACAATCAACTTGATCCCAAGATGCCTCAAGTTTTCATTGTAATACGCGATGAGCTTTTTGCAGAGAGCGACGTAATGTTGAGGAGTCTGTTTGTAAGAGGAGAAGCCAAAGTAGTAGTTCACACCGAGATCCACATCTTCTTGTATGTCGCTCCGCACCACAAAATTCCCCAAGACAGCTTTTTTGAACACGCGCAAGCTCAAACACTTTGGATCGCCGAGCCCAACTTTCATCGGATCTAGATCGAGGAGCGCCACCTTTTCGCTGCCTGTGAGCAAGAGACTGTTGAGAAATGTTTTGCAGAGCATCGTTTTCCCACTGCTGGGCACCCCAAACACGGCAACCATCTGTATGTCTTGACACACCGTATCGATGGTTTTGCGGGCTAAACGGTCCAAATAAACACAGGCCGCTTTCCGAGAGTCCTTTTGTAGGAGATCAAATGTGTAATCGATGGAGCCTCTCGGGTATAAATAGGCAAAGAGAGGGTCTAGCAGCGCCACTTCCTCCACGCCAGCATGAAAGTTCGAAAGACAGATGACGGTCTCGAAATTCAGCAACGGGCCCGCCGTGCCAACAGACGAAATTGGGCTATCCAGCGCACAAGCCGCGATGGTCGGTAGCGACTCCGCAGCGCTGGTCACCACAGGAAAGCTCACACCCGGGGGGATTTTGTGGAGGTTGTTGACGACACACGTGCCCCGCTCCACTGTTAAGGAGTAGACGCCGCTAACAACCAAGTACTGAGAGCTGTTGAGCCCAATGTAGACAGCCTGGGGAGTATAGATGGTGTTTTGTGGGGTGCACTCGACATTGGAGTGTGTGACTGGCAGTGATAGAAGCTCCTCTAGAGGATATGGGTGACTATATACATCCTCGCTCTTATTTCTTCGTAGCGCCGCAAAAGCACTCATGGATCACACCGACTCGTGCCGCTACGAATGAAGAGTTGATGAGTATGGTCTGATATGTGCAGGACGACAGGTCTACGCTGTTCCAAGTCTATTATTTCGCGTTCTGTTTCTATTTAGCCCACTAGGAGCTAATGATACTTTGGATCACCTTGGCCGCCTTCACGACCTTCTCGTCCTCGTAGCGCCTTCCGGTCAATTGTAAGGCAATTGGTGCTCCCACAAAGTCTTCAGGACCAGTGTAGAGGTTGTACTCGTATTCTTCCAAGTCACTGCGCGCTTTGACCGAGGTGTCCTTCGCATCCAAAGCCTGGTCTACGGCAAGACCAGTGGGGAAAATGACGTTTGGATAGTCTAGAATGTTCCAGAGATTTGTGTATCCCCAGTAGCGAATAGTTTCAGGTTTCGCGGCAACAGAGACATAAGCAGGAGAGAGAATGAAGTCAATTCCTTCCTGGTTCATCTGCTCCAAATACTTGGCTCTGCCGCTGTCTCTTGAGAAGCACAACTTTTGAACGTCCAATCCACTCAAACCCTCGTCACCACAGCCGAAGCTCAAAAACTTTTGCGTCAATGGCAAGAGAGGCTCGCCAGATTCCGCCACTTGCTTTTTTTGCAGGGCGTTTCCGTCGTATGTGTAGCCGGAGTAGCACGCCTTCACCAAGTTCTCAACATCGATATTCGTCCATTCCATCACAGTGACTCCCTGGCTTTTGAGCTTCTTCTCTGCCTCCTTCAATGCACGCAAAATTGGAGGGGTTGGGCGCACGATGCCGTCATCATAAATGACAGCAACCTTGAGCTCAGACGCTTTTGGTTCAGGTAATTCTCTCCATGGCAAAGGAATGACTCCGGAGTCATCTTTCCATGGTTCTTTCGAGATGACCGACTTCATAAATAAATCAATATCGTCAGCGCACCTTGCAAGGGGGCCAAGAACCGGGTAGATGGCTTCTTGAACCTGTTCTGTGTATCCAGAAGAAGTGTCCTTGAGTGAAATTCTTTTTTGGGAAGGTCTGAGGCCCCACACTCCACAGAATGCGGCAGGACATCTGATAGAACCTCCAATATCACTTCCTAGACCAAAAACACTGCCTTTGAGTGCAGCAATTGCACCCTCGCCTGAAGAGGAGCCACCTGGGGTCAAAGAGGTGTTATGCGGGTTTCTGGTCTTTCCTGTGATATTGTTGTTCGAGCACAAGTGCATAAGCATCTGTGGTTCAGAAGTACGAATGTAGAAAACCGCGCCCTGTGCTTCCAAGTCAGCAACTGTTCTAGCTGTCTTCTCAGAAACATTGTTCACTCGGGAAACGTAACTTGAGTGTGTCACCTTCCCCTTGATGTCGTAGTGCTCTTTCAACGAGACGGGCAAGCCATGAAGGGGACCGACAACTGTCTTCGTCTTCTGAAAGTGCTCATCAAGCTGTCTTGCTCTTGCTAAACCTTCATCGAGAAAAAGTTCCATCGCACAGTTGGTGAGCTGGTGGCCCATCACTCCCCTTTTGGCATATGCAAGAAAGGCTTGTTCGGAAGATACATCTCCAGCAGCGATTTTCGAAGCAAGCTCGACGCCAGGAAGACTGGTCAACTCGAGCTCTTCGGGCGTGAGGAGCTTTTCAATCACTGCGATGGCATCAATGCCTTTATCGAGTGCCTCCCCCAGAGGGAGATCGCTATCTGGGATTTTAAAAGGCGCTTTGACTTCGGCCGCGAGTTTGTCGCAATAAGCTTGGATGAGTGGCTTCCAGCTCTCAAAGAGCTTGGGATTGGAGGTCGTGTCGGTGGTCTTGCTAAAAAACATATTGATGATTTCGTCAAATGGAACTGACCCATCAATATATTACATGCGCCAAACTGGACATACTACATCAGGCAGGTGGCAGCGGAATTTGATAACGGTTTCTTGATAACGCGCAGGCGCACGCGTAGCCTGCAGTACTTAAATACCAACTGTGATTACGTCAAATCGGAAAATTGAATTTGCTATGCAGATTCTGGCTACCCGAGCCGGAGCAACTGCAGCGGCGGAGGTACGCCATTTGCTGCTGCTGCTGAACGCATCGGTCGTTTAATGCACCGAAGCTCTTCGAGCACCGTAAGCGCTGGTGAGAAGCTCTCGTTTTGACGATAACGATTTCGCTCTCAAATGTCGAATGGTTTCAGCTCAGGTGGGGGAGCAAACACCCGATTTCTAGACAGGTTTGCAAAATAAATTTGAAGCTATACTGGGCAAATCCTACCCGTTCGCCGAATCCACCTGACTTGAACCGCCACTGATGCATCAATTGCTGAAAGCTTCAATTGGATGATGCCCACTCTCACGCCGGAGCAGCGTTCATGAACGAGAATTGGCCAAAAACAGAATATCGGGCATCAAAAGTACGCCTTGGGACTTTCTTTTTTTCTGTGCATACAACACAGGCTTAAACTTGAGCACAAGCTTCACATATGTGAACACTTCTCTATTCTTTAATTTTTACCGGGGAGGCCTCTATGTTGTTTACTGGACGTCATATGGAAAGGTGCCCACATCAGAACTTTGGTCAAAGCTTATTTGGAAATGTTTTTATTGGTTGAAATATACAAAGTGCTCCTGTAAGACACAATTCCTCTCCCATTTGTAGGCCCGGCTCATTTTGCCTCCTCCCCTCTTTTTCTTTTAGTAAACAAATGTGATTCAGTTGATGAAGCTCTTGCATTCCATAGCATTTTGTAAATCCAGAGCCCAGCCAATTCTCAGTCAAGGGCCAGCCGCCTTTGAGGTTTCCCAAAGACGTTCCTTATTTGTTTGCTTCCAAAATAGTGGAGTCAGTGCCTTTTTTTCCATTTGTGCTGGAAACGGTTTTTTTTTTTTTTCAGCAAGATCAGATAATTTCGCATGGCCATGCTTTGCCGGCAGCATACATGAGCGAGTGGACCTGGTACGATGCATTGTGCATGTGGCCAATTCATTAAGTCTTCTAACATAAAACAAATTATAATGATAGATTAAAGCCACAACGTGACCACCCAAGACGTAAACTACATTTAAGGCAAGATACCAGCTAGTCATTGTAACCAAAAAAGCTCATTGTTCAAAAGTACTCCAGCAAGGGTGATGATAACGGCAGTAAAATATGCAACATAGGCTGGCATTTCATCCGCACCTACAACATGTACATTCTAGGCCAAAAACAATGCTTCACTTCTATCACCATTGGCTGATAGTAGTATATGACTGACCGTGACTCGCATTGTTCTGCGTACCGAAGAATCGAATTTTTTATCTGAGGGTTTTGCATTCATCTCAGATTCAAATCAGTCCATGGCATGATTCCCATAAATGCCTTTAAATTCTTTGACACCGGTTGCCTTTTTCTGTCAAGATGTTAATTCGAACGTTGATTGAAGTTCTGTTTTTACTGCAGAGATTTCATTTCGTTGCAGGCAACAAAGCTGCTCTCAAGTCGAAAGAGATATATCCCATTAAGCCCCCTGGTTCACCCATTGAATACTTTATTTATGCACTCTATGAGGATGAGAAAGATTGCATAAGGCGAAATTTGCAAATCATGAAGCGTTTTAATGGTACTGATTGTGAAAAATGTCATAGAAAAATGAGATTCGCCAGAAGGTTATTGGACAAGAACACCGCCAACCTGAAGTTGATCACTATACTGCTCTACAAGTACTGTATTTATTTGAAAGAAAATGTCGAGAACATGTGTCACTTTATAGAAATCTACTTCACGTCGCATTCCCGGAGTGGCTCTATTAAAGATGCACTGGGACAACCGGTCTCGGATAAATCCTTCGATCTCCGCAGCAATGAATTCACCCAGCTTTTGAAAAACATGAATATTGACTCGAATAGCACACTAGACTTCTTTTGTCATTATAAAGGTAAATACTGTCCCTATCCCAAATCAGTCGACGTGGCGCAACCTTTTGATCTTGAGTCAATGTGGCCAAAAAAAAGCCCAAGCATTACTTTCAGCCCACTTACAAAGCCTCTAAACGCACTTTTAACGTTGCACACTTCTCTGATGCCCATACTCTGTTGAGGTACCAAGTTGGTGCTGAGACTTTCTCGAATATCATTTATAAAGCCCGACCTGAAGCTGTAAGTCACTGCGTCCAAAACAGTACATACAACTTCACTGAAGGCTAAAGACAAGTTGGGGCTAAAGGATATATCGAGTTATTCTTCTACCCAGATGCACATTATAATTCAGAGAATGTCTACTCTCGCGGATCTTTCGATAATTTACCAGCAAAATTAGGCTGGAATTGGGTCCACACTCCAGCACCAACCTTTGGATATTATAGATATAATTCTCCAGAGGTTTTTGTCAACAGCACCTTACAGCATATCAGTTACATATCAAAAAAGTTGAATTTTGAATTTGCATTGTTCACAGGAGGTGTTGTTGAGTATGACTTCGGGTATAGCGATGCAAGTGTGATTCGATATATCGAAAAGCGTGCCTTCAAGATAATGAAGCACTTCCTTAAAAATACCCCTGTTTATCCTTCTATGGGAACACGCGATACTTCTCCATTTGGCCAATTAGCTCCCAAAGTCCTAAATAATGTTACCGTTAACGGCACAATATATCACTGGAATGCCCGACATGTTGCTAACATTTGGACCTCGAATAAGTGGCTCCCAAAAGACAAGAAATCCCAGATTGCACAAAACTACGGAACCTACTGGGTAGTCACTGCCAAAGGCCTCAAAATCATTTCTCTCAACTCAAATTGCTATGGCAAGAGAAATCTTTACACCTTTGTTGATGTTGAGGAACAGCCCGATTTGTTTGGGCAGTGGAAGTTTTTGATTGATGAGCTTGTTGAGAGTAAGAAAATCAATCAAAGAGTGTGCATCATTGCAGATAGCTATAGAGGCCTTGGCGATCAGATCAATATTTTCACAAAGATTCTGCAGAGTTTTTCACCTTATACGATTGCAAATGTTTTCTTTGGCCATAGCCAAAATGTAAGAGAGGTATACGATCCTAAATCAGAATGGCCAGCCAATGCACCGTTGAATGCCACCTTTGGGGACAATTTTTTTTCAAGGAAATTGGCCGACAAAAGGGATATCGTGTTTCATGAAGATTATTTTGACTACATGTCTTCACATTCTCCATATTCCTTTTCTTGTGACGATGGCAGATCGAAGGTAAACTTGAAATGCTACGCAGGCAGTTACTGTTTCAGTCTTTCGTTTCGTCAGAACGACATTGATTTTTGTATAAGTGAATTCGTTAATGGCCGAGTTCAGAGCAGTGCACACGGAGCCCGAATCATCAAACAAAAATCTGCCCATGCGTCTGCTCAAGCATGAGTTTTCTGTTTATTCAGCAAACTTGAATATGAAACATAAGTGTTCTTAATGAATCATGGCCCCCATTTAAAAACATCTTTCTCTCATGCCGTAAGACCAGTATTTGTCACTCAATGATCATAATGCAATGTTGATGTTGTTCCTCGATTCCCAGAATCTAAGCGACACCAGACAACTTGGGTACAGTGAGTATCTCAGAAGAGCAGCTGCTTATTTATTCAGTGACACGTTTTTTGATGCAATAATCATCATTTTCTTACCTCGTAGTCTTCTATTGCAACATAGAATGATTGCACAGCGTATTTTCTCAACGAGTACAGCCACAGGAACCCTTTTATTGCTGTGTTTAAGCAGAAATTTGCATTTATATTCATAAAACTAAAACCAACGCTAAAACGTATTCACCGTTGTGGGTGGCCACGAAAGTAGATCTCTCCAGTTCTATCGCGAAGAAACTCCAGGTGTGATTTTAAGCGCGGTTTTGGCCCCTATACCAAAAACGTCTATTAAGCATCAAGAAGAGAAGGATTCACCGAAAAAAGCTTCTGTTACGTAATTATAGCTTTTTTCTATTTCATACTGAAATTTAGCGGCGAATGGTTGCGATTCCGATTTTTGATGTCCATTCATAGCGATTACAAAATTTGCCGCGCGTCTTCCGAAATGTGTGTGCAGTTGCGAGGAGGCAAGTTCTTACGAAGACGAGAACATATTTAACTGTGCTAAAAATCAGTATCAAGAAAA